>CM051244.1:6836375-6903875 GCA_027917425.1 Gastrophryne carolinensis
TGATAATAATAATAATAATAATAATAATAATAATAGTATAATACTAATGGGCATGGTGGCTGTTGCCCATTGTAGGGGTCACATCAGGTATTACTAAATAAAATAAAATAACCACTACTAATAAAGTAAAATAAACATATAAATAATAATATTATTAATAATAATAATATTTCTGTGTGTTTCATTAACAGTGTTTTATTAGTAGTTGTCATTTTATTTTATTTAGTTATACCTGATGCAACCCCCTACAATGGGCAACAGTCACCATGGCCATTAGTATTATATTATTATTATTAATAATAATAATAATAATAATAATAATAATAATAATAACTACTACTAGTAAAATAATGATAATAAAACACATAGAAACAATATTAATAATAATAATAATAATAATAATAATAATGTGGGTGGCAGAAGTGGAAGGCCTTTTGGTCATTGTAGGGGGTCACATCAGGTATAACTAAATAAAATAAAATAACTACTACTAATAAAAGAATGCTAATAAAATGAATAGAACAAATCATATTAATAATAATAATTATAATAATAATAATGTGGGCGGCAGAAGTGAAAGGCCATTTGGTCATTGCAGGTGTTACATCAGGTATAAAATGAAATGGTTACTAGTAACAAAACAACGAAAATAAAACACATAGAAATAATAATAATATTGATAATAATTTTAATAATAATAATTGATATTGATGGACATGGTGGTGCCTATTTCAGGGGTCACATCAGGTATAACTAAATAAAATAAAATAACTACTAAAAATAATGATAATAAAACACACATACATATTATTATTAATAATAATAATAATAATAATACTGATGGACATGGTGGTGCCCAATTCAGGGGTCACATCAGGTTAATAATAATAATAATGATGGGCATGGTGGCTGATGCCCATTGTAGGGGTCACATCAGGTATAACTAAATAAAATAAAATAACTACTAATAATAAAATAATGATAATTAAGCACATTGAAATAATAATAATAATAATAATAATATTGATAATATTATTAATAATAATAATAATAATAATAATAATAATAATAATAATAATAATAATACAGATGGTCATGGTGTTGCCCATTGCAGGGGTCATCCCCCCCCCCATACAGGTGAACAGAGGTGAGTATGGAGGGTGGGCATCTGGGAGCAGGATGAGGGTCCTCCCTGGCCTCGGCCTCCCCCTCTCGCTGTGTCCCCCTGTGGCTGTATGTCGGCAGCAGAGGCGGTGGCGCAGTACACTGTGGGTGGCAGTGTCAGGAATCCCCCGCTAGTCGCCCCCAAGTGGGAGGCCTTTTGGTCATTGCAGGGGGCACATCAGGTTAAATAAATTTAAATAGTTACTAGTAATAAAACAATGATAATAAAACATATAATAATAATAATAATACTAATGGGCGTAGTGGCCGTTGCCCATTGTAGGTGTCACATCAGGTATAACAGAATAAAATAACTACTACTAGTATAGTAATGATAATAAAACACACATAAATATTATTATTAATAATAATAATAATAATAATAATAATAATAATGATGGACATGGTGGTGGCCCATTTCAGGGGTCACATCAGGTATAAATAAATAAAATTAAATGGTTACTAGTAATACAACAATGATAATAAAACACACAGAACATTATTTGTATTATTATTATTAATAATAATAATAATAATGGACATGGTGGTGCCCATTTCAGGGGTCACATCAGGTTAATAATAATAATACTGATGGGCATGGTGGCCGTTTGCCCATTGCAGGGGTCACATCAGGTATAATTAAATAAAATGACTACAACTTTATAAAACAATGATAGTAGATAGAGAAATAATAATAATAATAATAATGATGGGCTGATGCCCATTGTAGGGGTCACATCAGGCATAACTAATAACTACTAATAATAAAATGATAATAAAACACATAGAAATAATAATATTAATAATAATATAATATTAATAATATTAATGGGCATGGCGGCCGTTGCCCATTGTAGGGGTCACATCAGGTATAACCAAATAAAATAAAATGACAACTACTAATAAAACACTGTTAATGAAACACACAGAAATATTATTAATATTAATAATAATAATAATAATGATGTGGGCGGGCCATTTGGTCATTGCACATCAGGTATAACTGAAAATAAAATTAAATGGTTACTACTAATACAACACTGATAATAAAACACATAGAAACAATAATAATAATAATAATACTGGTGGGCATGGTGGCCGTTGCCCATTGTAGGGGTCACATCAGGTATAACTAAATAAAATAACTACTAATAATAATACAACACACATAAATATTATTATTATTAATAATAATAATAATAATAGTGCCATTGCAAGGCTCATCCCCTCCCCCCCATACAGGTGAATAGAGGTGAGTAGGAGGGGTGGGCATCTGGGAGCAGGATGAGGGTCCTTCCCTGGCCTCCCCCTCTCGCTGTGTCCCCCTGTGGCGGGGCATGTCGGCAGCAGAGGCGGTGGCGCAGTACACTGGCAGTGTCAGGGATCCGCCGCTAGTCGCCCCCAGTGCTCTTTGTGTTAGCGCGGAGCACACGAGACGTCACGTCCGTACTTGAACTTGAATGTTTCTGCCATTGTAAGAAGAAGAGTCGCCCGAGCCACAGACACACACATAGCGCTCAGCTTAGCGGCTCCGCGCCCCCCGCTCCTCCTCCTCCTCCCGGTGCCCCCCGGGGGTCAGCTGTGCTGTGCCACCATCCATCCCTTCCTTCCTTCCTTCATTCATTTCTCCTCTTATCTCCCGGGTGGACTTACCTCCAGACCAACTTCCAGGAGCCGCCGCTTCTCTGCGTGTCTCTCCGCGGCAGCAGCTTCATCCTGCGGCAGCCGCAGCCGCACCGCGCGTGTCCTCCGGGAGGAACCGTGACCAGGTGCAACAAAGTGTCCGGGGGGGTGGAAGGAGACCCGGCGGCACCGCGCAGATCATCTCCGGGCGATGCCACTGTAAATGCCGAGGACATGTCCCGCCGCAAGCAAGGGAACCCGCAGCACTTGTTACAGAGGGACATCGCAGCCACACGTAAGTCGCCCACCTACCCTACCTGACTACTTACCTGCCTGACTACTTACCTGGGGGACCCAAAACTTTACCATGCCTGGAGACCCAAACTTTTTTTTTTTTTTTTTGGTACTTTTTAACCATCCAGACTCCTCCAGGGATGAGACCCCTTCAGTCCTGCCAGGTCCCCATCATCAGTCCTCATAGGAACCTTATGCTACTTATGCTAGGGACTCTTCTCTTTGTAGCTGCAAGGTTTATTTCTTTTTTATTATACTAATATAAATAGATATCTACATTTTTTTATTTCTTTTTTATCATTTTTATTCTACTATTATTCCTTTTTTTATTTTACATTTTTAAATATTTTATTCTTTTTTTATCATGTTATCAGATGTTTTTCATAGTATTTTTGTTGTATTTTTTTAATCATACTATCAGATTTTTTTGCTTTTTTTAACATCATAGCTGCAAGATTTATTTCTTATTTTTAAAATATTTTATTCTTTTTTTATCCTATTATCAGATTTTTTTCCCAGTATTGTGTTGTATTTTTTTTTTTTTTTAACTTTCTGACCGAGGAGCCGATCCAGACTCCTCCAGGGATGTGAAACCCCTTCAGTCCTCCTGCCAGTTCCCCATCAGTCCTCATAGGAACCTCGTCTATTACTTATGCTACTTAGGCTAGGGACTCTTTGCTTCTGTTTTTAGCTGGGAGGTTTATTTCTTATTTGTATTATACTAATATAGATAGCTGCTCCAGGCTCCTCCAGGGATGAGCCCCCTCAGTCCTGCCAGGTTCCCATCAGCAGTCCCCATAGGAACCTATATGCTAGAGACTCTTTTTAGCTGGAAGGTTTATTTCCTATTTTTTATTATACTAATATAGATAGATAGCTACATTTTTTTTATTCTACATTTTTTAAATATTTTATTCCTTTTTTATCGTATTATCAGATTTTTTTCCCCAGTATTGTGTTGTATTTTGTTTTTTTTTTAACTTTCTGACCGAGGAGCCGCTCCAGACTCCTCCAGGGATGAGACCCCTCAGTCCTACCAGGTCCCCATCATCAGTCCTCATAGGAATCTCGTCTATTACTTATGCTACTTAGGCTAGGGACTCTTTGCTTCTCTTTTTAGCTGGGAGGTTTCTTTCTTATTTTTATTATACTAATATAGATAGCTGCCCCAGGCTCCTCCAGGGATGAGCCCCCTCAGTCCTGTCAGGTCCCCATCATCAGTCCCTCATAGGAACCTTATGCTACTTATGCTAGGGACTTTGCTTCTCTTTGTAGCTGAGTTTATTTCTTATTTTTTATTATACTAATATAGATAGATATCTACATTTGTTTTTATTCTACTATGATTCTTTTTTTTATTCTACATTTTTTAAATATTTTATTCTTTTTTTATCGTATTATCTGATTTTTTTCCCAGTATTGTGTTGTATTTTTTTTTTTTTTTTTTACTTTCTGACCGAGGAGCCGCTCCAGACTCCTCCAGGGATGAGACCCCCTCAGTCCTCCTGCCAGGTCCCCATCATCAGTCCTCATAGGAACCTATATGCTAGGGACTCTGCTTCGTTTTGTAGCTGAAAGGTGTATTTCTTATTTTTATTATAATAATATAGATAGATATCTACATTTTTTTTATTTCTTTTTATTCTACTTTGATTCTTTTTTTTTTATTTTACATTTTTTAAATATTTTATTATTTTTTATCATATTATCATTTTTTTCCCCAGTATTTTGTTGTATTTTTTTTAATCAGATTTTTTGCATTTTTTAATCATACTATCAGATTTTTTTGCAATTTTTTCTAATCATACTATCAGATTTTTTTGCAATTTTTTTAATCATAATGCCAGATTTTTTTTTTTATCACACCATCAGATTTTTTTTTGAATTTTTTTCTATTCATACTATCATATTTTTGTTTTGCATTTTTTAATCATACTACCAGATTTATTTTGCATTTTTTAAATCATACTATCTGATATATTTTATAAATATTCTTTTTACAAATAATTTTTTTATTATATAGTTATTTATATATAGAATAAAAAGAATAAAAATAATGACATAAATAAAATCATATAAAAGAAATATAAAGAAACATAATCAAAAAGCTTATATATTTTTTATCAGCTTTTTTTAATTATTATTATGTAAAGTAATACATTCTTATTTTTTTTATTTCATTTTATTTATTTCATTATTTTATTCTTTTTGTATCGTGCTGTTATTCCTTTTAAAATTATCATTATTTTATTTTTTTTAATGGTCATATAAATGCTCTTTTTCAACATTTTTAAAATGACCATGTTTCTTTTTTTAATGTTGTGCGTTGAACACACACATTTTATTTTTATTTTTTTTATAATATGTAGGATTTCTTTCCTGTTACACAGTAAACTCTCTTCCCATTCCATAGGCAGTAAAGAGGTGTGTGCTTTTTTTTATTGCTGTTGAGTTACAATCATTATTTCCGCTTATACTCTGAGTCTGAGGAATTTATTTGAAAGGCAATATTTCCTATAGATAGGCAGATGAGTGAATCAGTAGGTAGGTAGGTAGGTCCGGCAGAGGAGCACAGGCAAAGCTGGGGTCACAACTTACAGGCAAGGGGCAACTGTAAATTGAGGTATAGCCAATGGGTGCCCCTATCCTGGGCTGCATGTTGGGGTGCCCCATGTAAACCATGCTGGGGTCACTGCTATGGGTGTATATGGGTGAATATGGGTGCACAGTGGAATGCTTGGAGTTCGGGGTACACCTGTCAGGGTTGGTGCTTGCCCCTTATCTGGGCTGCTACTTACTAGTTTCTCTATGGGTGCCTATGTACATTTTGCTGGGGGTAAATGCTTTAGTATGTGGGTGCCCCTATTCTCTATGGGTGCCCCTATTCTGAGCTAGTTTCTCTATGGGTGCCTATGTGCACTTTGCTGGGGGTAAATGCTTTAGTATGTGGGTGCCCCTATTCTGAGCTAGTTTCTCTATGGGTGCCTATGTGCACTTGCTAAATGCTTTAGTATGTGGGTGTTCCTATTCTCTATGGGTTCCCCTATTCTCTATGGGTGCCCTTATTCTGAGTTAGCTTCTCTATGGGTGCCTATGTGCACTTGCTAAAGGTTTTAGTATGTAGGTGCCCCTATTCTCTATGGGTTCCCCTATTCTCTATGGGTGCCTATTTGCACTTGCTAAAGGCTTTAGTATGCGGGTACTCCTATTCTCTATGGGTGCTCCTATTCTGAGCTAGTTTCTCTATGGGTGCCTATGTGCACTTGCTAAAGGCTTTAGTATGTGGGTGCCCCTATTCTCTATGGGTGCCCTTATTCTGAGCTAGTTTCTCTATGGGTGCCTATGTACACTTGCTAAAGGCTTTAGTATGTGGGTGCCCCTATTCTCTATGGGTGCCCGTATTCTGAGTTAGTTTCTCTATGGGTGCCTATGTACACTTGCTAAATGCTTTAATATGTGGGTGCCCCTATTCTCTATGGGTGCCCTTATTCTGAGATGGTTTCTCTATGGGTGCCTATGTACACTTGCTAAAGGCTTTAGTATGTGGGTGCCCCTATTCTCTATGGGTGCCCTTATTCTGAGCTAGTTTCTCTATGGGTGCCTATGTGCACTTGCTAAAGGCTTTAGTATGTGGGTGCCCCTATTCTCTATGGGTGCCCTTATTCTGAGCTAGTTTCTCTATGGATGCCTATGTACACTTGCTAAAGGCTTTAGTATGTGGGTGCCCCTATTCTCTATGGGTGCCCTTATTCTGAGCTAGTTTCTCTATGGGTGCCTATGTACACTTGCTAAATGCTTTAATATGTGGGTGCCCCTATTCTCTATGGGTGCCTATGTACACTTGCTAAATGCTTTAGTATGTGGGTGCCCCTATTCTCTATGGGTGCCCTTATTCTGAGATGGTTTCTCTATGGGTGCCTATGTACATTTTGCTGGGGGTGAATGCTTTAGTATGTGGGTGCCCTTATTCTGAGTTAGTTTCTCTATGGATGCCTATGTACACTCGCTAAAGGCTTTATTATGTGGGTGCCCCTATTCTCTATGGGTGCCCTGTGCAGGGTTACTGGAGTCACAGTGGGTGCGTCCATGCAGGTTATCTCCTGTTGGATGGATGCATAGGGACACTGCTGGGTAACTGATTCAGTATGGGTGCTCTGTGTACAATTGCTAAAGGCTTTAGTATGTGGGTGCCCCTATTCTCTATGGGTGCCCTGTGCAGGGTTACTGGGCACCTGCTTCCATGCAGGTTATCTCCTGCTGGGTGGATTCATGGGGACACTGCTGGGTAACTGATTCTGTATGGGTGCCATGTGTACACTATGTACAGTTACTGGTCTCAGTATGGGTGCCCCTTGTAATTTATATAGGGCTAATGGTTTCAGCAATGGGTGCCCCTTGTACATTATGTAGAATTACTGGCTTTAGTATGGGTGCCCTTTGTACAGTATGTAGGGTTACTGGTTTGAGCATGGGCGCCCCTTGTACATTATGTAGAATTACTGGCTTTAGTATGGGCGCCCCTTGTACATTATGTAGAATTGCTGGTTTGAGCATGGGTGCCCCTTGTATATTATATAGGGTTACTGGCTTCAGCATGGGTGCACCCTGTACACTATGTAGAATTACTGGCTTTAGTATGGGCGCCCCTTGTACATTATGTAGAATTGCTGGTTTGAGCATGGGTGCCCCTTGTACATGATATAGGTTTACTGGCCCTGGCATGTTTGCCCCTTGTACACTATGGCTGGTTTAGGCATGGGTGACCTGTGTACACTGGATTCAGTATGGGTGCCCCTTGTACATTATATAGGGTTACTGGCCCTGGCATGTTTGCCCCTTGTACATTATGGCTGGGTGCCCTGTGTACACTGGATTCAGTATGGGTGCCCCTTGTACATTAGGTAGGGTTACTAGATTCAATATGGGTGCTCTGTGTACACTATGTAGGGTTTCTGATTTGAGCCCGGGTTCCCTGCGTACACTATGTACTGCCACTGGTTTCAGTATGGGTGCCCTTTGTACATTATATAGGGTTACTGGCTTCAGCATGGGTGCCCTGTGTACACTTTATAGGGTTATTATTTTCAGTATGGGTGCCCTTTGTACACTATATAGGGTTATTATTTTCAGTATGGGTGCCCTGTGTACACTATATAGGGTTATTATTTTCAGTATGGGTGCCCTGTGTACACTATATAGGGTTATAGTTTTTAGTATGGGTGCCCTGTGTACACTATATAGGGTTATAGTTTTTAGTATGGGTGCCCTGTGTACACTATATAGGGTTATTATTTTCAGTATGGGTGCCCTGTGTACACTATATAGGGTTATTATTTTTAGTATGGGTGCTCAGTGTACACTATTTAGGGCTACTGGTTTCAGCATGGGTGCCACTATGTAGGGTTAGTGGTTTCTTCATGGGTGCCCCTTGTGCACTATGTAGGGTTGCTGATTCCAGCATGGGTGCCCCGTGTATATTATGTAGGGTTGCTGATTCAAGCATGGGTGCCCCGTGTATATTATGTAGGGTTGCTGATTCCAGCATGGGTGCCCCTTGTATATTATGTAGGGTTGCTGATTCCAGCATGGGTGCCCCATGTATATTATGTAGGGTTGCTGATTCAAGCATGGGTGCCCCGTGTATATTATGTAGGGTTGCTGATTCCAGCATGGGTGCCCTGTGTATATTATGTAGGGTTGCTGATTCCAGCATGGGTGCCCCGTGTATATTATGTAGGGTTGCTGATTCCAGCATGGGTGCCCCATGTATATTATGTAGGGTTGCTGATTCAAGCATGGGTGCCCCGTGTATATTATGTAGGGTTGCTGATTCCAGCATGGGTGCCCTTGTATATTATGTAGGGTTGCTGATTCCAGCATGGGTGCCCTGTGTATATTATGTAGGGTTGCTGATTCCAGCATGGGTGCCCCGTGTATATTATGTAGGGTTGCTGATTCCAGCATGGGTGCCCTTGTATATTATGTAGGGTTGCTGATTCCAGCATGGGTGCCCCGTGTATATTATGTAGGGTTGCTGATTCCAGAATGGGTGCCCCATGTATATTATGTAGGGTTGCTGATTCCAGCATGGGTGCCCTGTGTATATTATGTAGGGTTGCTGATTCCAGCATGGGTGCCCCATGTATATTATGTAGGGTTGCTGATTCAAGCATGGGTGCCCCGTGTATATTATGTAGGGTTGCTGATTCCAGCATGGGTGCCCTTGTATATTATGTAGTGTTGCTGATTCAAGCAGGGGTGCCCTTGTATATTATGTAGGGTTGCTGATTCCAGCATGGGTGCCCTTGTATATTATGTAGGGTTGCTGATTCCAGCATGGGTGCCCTTGTATATTATGTAGTGTTGCTGATTCAAGCATGGGTGCCCTTGTATATTATGTAGGGTTGCTGATTCCAGCATGGGTGCCCCGTGTATATTATGTAGGGTTGCTGATTCCAGCATGGGTGCCCCATGTATATTATGTAGTGTTGCTGATTCAAGCATGGGTGCCCTTGTATATTATGTAGGGTTGCTGATTCAAGCATGGGTGCCCCGTGTATATTATGTAGGGTTGCTGATTCCAGCATGGGTGCCCCTTGTATATTATGTAGGGTTGCTGATTCCAGCATGGGTGCCCCATGTATATTATGTAGTGTTGCTGATTCAAGCATGGGTGCCCTTGTATATTATGTAGGGTTGCTGATTCAAGCATGGGTGCCCCGTGTATATTATGTAGGGTTGCTGATTCCAGCATGGGTGCCCCGTGTATATTATGTAGGGTTGCTGATTCCAGCATGGGTGCCCCTTGTATATTATGTAGGGTTGCTGATTCAAGCATGGGTGCCCCTTGTATATTATGTAGGGTTGCTGATTCCAGCATGGGTGCCCCATGTATATTATGTAGGGTTGCTGATTCCAGCATGGGTGCCCTGTGTATATTATGTAGTGTTGCTGATTCAAGCATGGGTGCCCCTTGTATATTATGTAGGGTTGCTGATTCCAGCATGGGTGCCCCATGTATATTATGTAGGGTTGCTGATTCCAGCATGGGTGCCCTGTGTATATTATGTAGTGTTGCTGATTCAAGCATGGGTGCCCTTGTATATTATGTAGGGTTGCTGATTCCAGCATGGGTGCCCCATGTATATTATGTAGGGTTGCTGATTCCAGCATGGGTGCCCTTGTATATTATGTAGTGTTGCTGATTCAAGCATGGGTGCCCTTGTATATTATGTAGGGTTGCTGATTCCAGCATGGGTGCCCCGTGTATATTATGTAGGGTTGCTGATTCGAGCATGGGTGCCCCTTGTATATTATGTAGGGTTGCTGATTCCAGCATGGGTGCCCCGTGTATATTATGTAGGGTTGCTGATTCGAGCATGGGTGCCCCTTGTATATTATGTAGGGTTGCTGATTCCAGCATGGGTGCCCCGTGTATATTATGTAGGGTTGCTGATTCGAGCATGGGTGCCCCGTGTATATTATGTAGGGTTGCTGATTCCAGCATGGGTGCCCCGTGTATATTATGTAGGGTTGCTGATTCGAGCATGGGTGCCCCTTGTATATTATGTAGGGTTGCTGATTCAAGCATGGGTTCCTTTGTACATTTAGTAGGATAACTGGTTTCAGCATGGGTGCCGCATTTTACACGAGCGCCATATACACTGCACTGGTTTAGTAAATCCTGCAAGGGTTCCCTATAGGTGACCGGCCTCGGCACAGGTGCTGCTTATGCTATGGGTGCCCCACACACATTATAGTGCACCTCAATGGGTGCCCATACTGTGATGCCGGCCTGTGGGAGGCACATTGCCAGGCTCACGGCTTCATTTTCCCCTGCAGGCACCGGCCCTAGCACACACGGGTACTGCCTATGCTATGGGTGCCCCACACTCCTTATAGTGTACAGCAAAGGGTGCTCCTGTGAAATGGGTGCCCAACACACCTTATAGTGCACAGCAAAGTGTGCTCCTGTGAAATGGGTGCCCCTCACTCCTTATAGTGCACCGCAAAGTGTGCTCCTTTGAAATGGGTGCCCCTCACTCCTTATAGTGCACCGCAAAGGGTGCTCCTGTGAAATGGGTGCCCCTCACTCCTTATAGTGCACCGCAAAGGGTGCTCCTGTGAAATGGGTGCCCCTCACTCCTTCTAGTGCACAGCAATGGGTGCTCCGGTGAAATGGGTGCCCCACGTACCTTATAGTGCACCGAAAACGGTGCTCCTGGGAAATGGGGGCCCCTCACTCCTTATAGTGCACCGAAAACGGTGCTCCTGGGAAATGGGGGCCCCTCACTCCTTATAGTGCACCGAAAACGGTGCTCCTGGGAAATGGGGGCCCCTCACTCCTTATAGTGCACAGCAAAGGGTGCTCCTGTGAAATGGGTGCCCCTCACTCCTTATAGTGCACCGCAAAGGGTGCTCCTGTGAAATGGGTGCCCCACACACCTTATAGTGCACAGCAAAGGGTGCTCCTGTGAAATGGGTGCCCCACGCACCTTATAGTGCACAGCAAAGGGTGCTCCTGGGAAATGGGTGCCCCTCACTCCTTATAGTGCACAGCAAAGGGTGCTCCTGTGAAATGGGTGCCCCTCACTCCTTATAGTGCACAGCAATGGGTGCTCCTGTGAAATGGGTGCCCCACGCACCTTATAGTGCACAGCAAAGGGTGCTCCTGGGAAATGGGTGCCCCTCACTCCTTATAGTGCACAGCAAAGGGTGCTCCTGTGAAATGGGTGCCCCTCACTCCTTATAGTGTACAGCAAAGGGTGCTCCTGTGAAATGGGTGCCCCTCACTCTTTATAGTGTACAGCAAAGGGTGCTCCTGTGAAATGGGTGCCCCACGCACCTTATAGTGCACAGCAAAGGGTGCTCCTTTGAAATGGGTGCCCCTCACTCCTTATAGTGCACAGCAATGGGTGCTCCTGTTAAATGGGTGCCCCTCACTCCTTATAGTGCACAGCAATGGGTGCTCCTGTTAAATGGGTGCCCCTCACTCCTTATAGTGCACAGCAATGGGTGCTCCTGTTAAATGGGTGCCCATACTGTGATGCCAGCCTGTTGGAGGCACATTGCCAGGCTCACGGCTGCATTTTCCCCTGCAGGCACCGGCCCTAGCACATGGGTGCTGCCTATTATATGGGTGCCCCTCACTCCTTATAGTGCACCGCGAAGGGTGTTCCTGTGACATGGGTGCCCATACTGTGATGCTGGTTTGTTGGAATCAAATTGCCAGGACGCGGCTGCATTTTCCCCTGCAGGCACCGGCCCTAGCACATGGGTGCTGCCTTTTCTATGGGTGCCCTTCACTCCTTATAGTGCACCGCAAAGGGTGCTCCTGTGAAATGGGTGCCCATACTGTGATGCCGGCACATTGCCAGGACACGGCTGCATTTTCCCCTGCAGGCATCGGCCCTAGCACACATGGGTGCCTTGCCTTGCCGCAGCTTCCCCCCCCCCCCCCTGGATTTCGGCTGCCAGCTCTGACCCGGCTTCCCCCCCCCCCTCCTTCCCATTCTTTTCAATTCCTGCCGCGCCCCCCCTCTTCTCTCTCCCTTTCTGACACCCAATCTGTCTGCATTTAATTAGGCAAAATGCCAGACCTGACCCCGCACTCCGGGGCCCCCGCGGCCGCTCTCTTCTTCTTCTCATGCTGTGTTTTTGTTTTGTTTTTGTTTTTTTTTATGTTTTTTTTCTTGCATGCACCGATCCCGGTCACGCAATTTAAAATCTAACTCTATGGCGGTGCATGAAAAAAAAAAAAGTTGGAGGGGTAAGGAGACGGGGAGGTAGAAGCCGGACAGGGCAGGCCGCGGGGGGGGGGGGGGGGGGAGCTAATGGCAAACACATGTTTATAACAGTATTACAGACGAGTAGTTGTAAAATGGAAATGCAACCAAACTGGCAGCAGAGTCTGGGGAGGGAGAAGCGGGGGGGGGGGGGAGGGGAGGGGGGTGCCCGATCGATTTATTAGGACGGGGGGAGGGGGAGTAGTCGCGGTGTGCCCAAACGGGGCCGGTGTTGTGGGCGTCACAGATCGGTACTGTAAAAGTTTGCTGTAAAAAAAAAAAATCCTGCTTCCTGATTGGCTGCAGGTGGAAAGTGTTCGATCGAATAATCCAAACGTCTTCACCGCGATCAAGATGAAACAAGAAGAAGATAATTAGGATGCCTTTAAAAATGCGCCCTTGGCCTGAATCGACCCGAGTCTGGGGGGGGGGGGTGGGTTGGTGACGTAGAAAATGTAGTAGGTTGACGTAGAAAAGGAGAGGAAACGAAAAAAAAAATAGAAGTCTGGGATGCCTTTAAAAAATTGTACCTGGGCCCCGAATCGACCCGAGTCTGTTGAGGGGGAAAAAAACAGGATTGCCTTTAAAAACTTGCACCTATGCCCTGAATGAACCCAAGTCTTGGGGCGACGTAGACAATGTAGAAGGTTGACGTAGAAAAGGAGAGGAAACGAAAAAAAAATTAGGAGTCTGGGTTGCCTTTAAAAAATCGCACCTGGGCCCTGAATGGACACGAACCTGTGAAGGGGTAAAAACTAGGATTGCCTTTGAGAAATTGCACCTAGGCCCGAATCTACCCGAGTCTGGGGGTGACGTAGATAATGTAAAAGTTTGACGTAGAAAAGAAGAGGAAACAAAAAAAATTAGGCCTCGGGGTTACCTGTAAAGAATCGCACCCGGGCCCCGAATGGAACCGAGCCTGGTGGGGGGAAAGTCCAGGATTAGCTTTAAAAAATTGCACCTATGCCCTGAATCGACCCGAGTCTGGGGGTGACGTAGATAATGTAAAAGGTTGACGTAGAAAAGGAGAGGAAACAGACAAAAAATTAAGACTCTGGGTTGCCTTTAAAAAATCGCACCTGGGACCCAAATCTACCCAAGTCTGGGGGGGGGGGGAGGCATGACGTAGACAATGTAGAAGGTTGACGTAGAGAAGGAGAGGAAACAAAAAGAAAAAGAAGAAAAAAATCAGGATTGCCTTTAAAAAATCGCACACGTGCCCCGAATCGACCTGAGACTACTGGGTGAAGGGGCTGACCTAGACTATGTAGAAGGTTGACGTAGAAAAGGAGAGGAAACAAAAAAAAAATCAGGACTAGGGGGTTACCTTCAAAAATCGCACCTGTGGCCCAAATCGACCCAAGCCTACGCGCGGTTGACCTAGACTATGTAGAAGGTTGATGTAGAAAAGGAGAGGAAACAAAAAAAAAATCAGGACTAGGGGGTTACCTTCAAAAATCGCACCCGTGGCCCAAATCGACCCAAGCCTACGCGGGGTTGACCTAGACTATGTAGAAGGTTGATGTAGAAAAGGAGAGGAAACAAACAAAAAATCAGGACTCGGGGTTACCTTCAAAAATCGCACCCTTGCCCCGAACTGACCCGAGCTTACGCGTGGCCGTCCTGGACACTGTAGAAGGTTGACGCAGAAAAAGACCCGCAGAGCTTGCAAGCACTTTAGAAACTTCCCACTAGAAAGAACTAAAAAAAAAAAAAGGGTTGATACACCTCCATCGCCACCGATATTAAAAAGGCCGGTTGTTTCAATTAAGAAATCGAAAGCGCCGTCCGTTAATCCATAATTTATGCATTTATGTAAATGAATATTCGCTTCTCTTTATCGCTTCGGCAGTAGGCTGCAGAGAATGTTTTTGCTTTTTCTTTTTGTTTTTGTATTATTTTGCTTAGGTTCATTTTTGAGGCTAATGCCTAGGGATGGGGTAAATGGGGACAAGAAGCATGTGTGTGTGTGTGTGTATAGGAGGAAGGAGAGAGAGGAGGGGGGGTGTCTTAGGAAGCCACCGAAGGCTGAGGATGGGTGAAGGCAGCCCAGGCTCGGATCGGTTTCCCGCCCACCGCTTGCTCTCTCTCTCCTCTCGCTCTCGCTGTCGCTCGGGCTTCACATCGCTTTCTCCTCTCCTGCAAAGCCTTCGAAACGTAAAAACAAAAAAAAGTGCAAAAGCCTCTTATCTCGACCGTCCTTCCCCCTTTTTATCTATTGCAACCCCCTTTTTTCCCCCTCTTTATTTTATTGCACCGGCGGAATATTTATAGAAGACTTTAAGGAATTTAAATAAATAAATATATATAGGAATATATATAAGGGGCTTTCCCCTCCCCTGCCTGGCACGGGAAGAGCAGCCCTCTCCTGCTGCAAAAGCCTTTCCTTCTCCCTTTCGCCCTCGGCCAGACGTCGTTTCAGGGGGGAAAATCTTGGATTATTTTTTATTTAGCAGTGAGATTTTTTATTTTATTATATGTTTTTTTTTCCCGTTGTTGTTTAGAAAGCATTTTGCGCATTGGATTTTGCGAGATGGGTTTCGGGGCGTCGATCTCGGGATTATTTTTGATTCGATTTAGATCGACGAGGGCATCGGCTTTCCTTGATTTTTTGTATATTAATTGGGATCTGATGAGGAGGATGCTCCCCCCAACCTCTCCCCCCCCTCTCTCCGTCCTCGAATTGTTTTTGACGGGGACTTGAATCAGGTGAGTATATTTGCTGTTTGCATTATCCTCATCTTAGGACTTATCGATTTTTTTTTTTTTTTTAATTGTATGACATCATCGGGGCTATTTGAATATTCATGAGCGAGCATCAGCTGCCCAGGTAACCCTTTCAGTGCCGAAATGCCAGGAACGTGTGTGTCTTCTATTTTTTTTTATTTCATACAATATGTGCACGACCCCAATAGTGATTGCATCTTAGCTTGGACAGAAGATCGTGATCTAAGGGTCATGAGGCCAAAATGATCCAGGAGCCGCTTATCTTTTTTTGAATTTCATACAATATATTCATGACCCCAATACTGATCGGTATCAGAAAAAAAAAATTCTTACGCTAAGTGCATGTCCCCAATAGTTATTATATCTTAGTTATCTTAGACAGAAGATCGTGATCTGAGGGTCACGAAGCCAAAATGGTCCACCAGACTGCATATTTTTAAAAAATATTTCATAAGTGCATGTCCCCATTAGTGATTGTATCTTAGATATTTGGACAGAAGATCGTGATCTAAGGGTGTCCCAGCAGTGACCCAGCAGACTGCATATTTTTTAAAAATTCATACGCTAAGTGCTTAGGATCTAAGGGTTAAAAAATGTTCTTATTCTAAGTGCATGTCCACAATAGTGATCATATCCGAGGCAGCTTGGACGACAGATTTGGATCTAAGGGTTAAAAAAAATTCTTAAGATAAGTGCATGACCCAATAGTTATAGGTATCCGAGGCAGCTTGGACGGAAGATTAGGATCTAAGGGTCAAGAGGCCAAAATGATCCAGCAAGCTGCATATTTTTTAAAAAAATTGGTACATTAAGTGCATGTCCCCAATAGTGATCGGTATCTGAGTCAGCTTGGATGGAAGATTAGGATCTAAGGGTTAAAAAAATTCTTAAGACAAGTACATGACCCAATATTTATAGGTATCTGAGGCAGCTTGGATGAAAGATTAGGTTCTAAGGGTTAAAGAAAATTCTTACGCTAAGTGCATGACCCCAATAGTTATAGGTCCAAGGCAGCTTGGATGGAAGATTAGGCTCTAAGGGTCAAGAGGCCAAAATGATCCAGCAGACCTCATATTTTTTAAAAAAGAAGTTCATATGCTAAGTGCATGTCTCCAATAGTGACCAGTATCTGAGGCAGCTTGGATGGAAGATTAGAAACTAAGGGTTAAAAACATTTCTTACGCTAAGTGCATGTCCCCAGTAGTGATCATATCCGAGGCAGCTTGAACAGAAGATTAGGATCTAAGGGTCAAGAGGCCATAATGATGCAGCAGGTTTTTTTAAAAGAAATTTTTATGCTAAGTGCATGAACCCAATAGTGAACGCTATCCGAGGCAGCTCAGAGGGTCACAAGGCCAAAATGTCGAAAGGGAGAACCTGTAGTGCCCATCTATCAGTATTTCGAGGGAGAACTGTTTTGGGTGCACCCGGAAATACGAAGGGGTTTGACGTTATAGCGGTAGTTCGAAAAAGAAAAAGTTATATCTGTAGGATTAAATCAATCAATAAACTTGCTTGCAGCAAGTCCTTTTTTCAAAAAATTAGAAGACCCCAACACCCGTATACCATTAAAAAAATAAAAAATGACACAGTATATTTCCCAGGCCCCTTTGCGAAAGCATCACTTCCTTCCCGCATTAAAACCTATTCCCAAATAAGCTGTCGGCCTTCATCTAATCTAATCGGAAAATGTTTTTTTTTTCCTTGCAAAGGTAGAAGTGGGAAGTACAGTAGCAAACTAGGCTTGGGTGTGCCCCCCCCTTAGGAATTAGCAAATTATGTAAATGAAAGAGGCCAGAAAACAACATGGGTGTTTCACAGGGGTAATTGAAAGAAAAGAAACGCGAATGCATTGTGATGTCAGTTTCTACGCTCGTTGTTTTTTTTTTGTTGAAAAATTTGGGTAAATTTGGGCAGGTTTTGATGGAAAGCTCTGGGGGCCGACGATGAGCTGGGGGCATAGCGATGATAATGCGGCGCGCACCGTCGACTCGTTTTCTTCCCCAGGCATTATGCGGTGGATTATGTTGACATCCTTCCTAAAACAAACAACAAGCACAAACGCTATAGACAGCAGACCATAAAAAAAAATGGGGCTCGTGCTGCATCGTCGACGTCCCTTCTCATTTCAAAAAATTTTATTTAAAAAAGAGGGGGGAGAATATGGACACGAGGTCTCGAGTCAGAAGGACGAGCGCGGATGTTTTAGCGTGAAAAAAAAAAATACCTGCAGATGCAGTCGAGAGAGTAGTCGAACCAGTTTTTATTGTTTATTGTTTAAAAGCCCTCTGGTTTGTGTTATAAAGGAATCTGAAGCCGGAGAGAGTTTTTTTTTTTTTCTTTTTCTACATCAGACGTCCACATGTCACCTTAGGGCTTTACAGTGAACTTGCCTATAGTTGTTTTAACACTAGCCGGGGTAGCGTTGTATACCTGTATCACCTTATAGAGTTTAGCCGGAGTTGCCTTCCAATAGACAAAATGGTTCTACCTGCACCACCGACGTAACGTTAGACATTTCCGGTTGGATTGTCTTTAGTCGTGCTTACTCTTGCCAAATAGTATATCTGCCTCCTTCACTGTCACTTTATAGGTTTCCTGTAAGCCGGATTAGTATATTGCACCACCACCACTTTCAGATGAGCTTGGTTTAATTGTATCGGCCCTTGCCAAAATAGTAGACCTGCACCACCGCCACCTGAGACAGGCTCCTAGTTAGCTTGCCTTGATTTGTATTGTCACCAGTCAAAAACAACTTTATTTGTTTTTGCCAAAATAGTATGCCTGAACCACCACTGTCACTTTATAGGTGTTTAGTAAGCTTACCTGTCCAAAAAGTAGACCTGCACCACCACCATCACTTTATAGGCTTCTAGTTTGTCTACCTGTCAAAAAATTAGACCTGCACCACCACCACCATAACTTTATAGGTGTTTAGTAAACCTACCAGTCAAAAAAATTAGACCTGCACTACCACCATCACTACATAGGTGTTTAGTAACCCTACCTGTCAAAAAAATTAGACCTGCACCACCACCATCACTATATAGGTGTTTAGTAATCCTACCTGTCAAAAAAATTAGACTTGCACCACCATCACTTTATAGGAGTTTAGTAAACCTACCTGTCAAAAACGTAGACCTGCACCACCATCATCACTTGATGGGCTTCTAGTTGTAAAAAAGTAGACCTGCGCCACAGCCGTCACTTTATAGGTTTCTAGTTGGCTTACCTGTCAAAAAATTAGACTTGTACCACCATCATCACTTGATGGGCTTCTAGTTAGCTTACCTGTCAAAAAAGTAGACCTGCACCACCACCGTCACTTCATAGGTTTCTAGTTAGCTTACCTGTCATAAAAGTAGACCTGCACCACCACCGTCACTTTATAGGTTTCTAGTTAGCTTACCTGTCAAAAAAGTAGATGTGCACCACCACTGTCACTTTATAGGTTTCTAGTTAGCTTACCTGTCAAAAAATTAGACTTGTACCACCATCAACATTTAAAGTGGACCAACACCCAGTATTTTGACTATCCTGGGTTTTGGTCCACTTCGGTGAGGCACACCCGAAAACACTCACCTCACCACGCTCCTACGCGGGCACTTGTCCAATCAGATCGCTCAGGGCCGCTGTGGTATGCACGTACAAGCGGCGTCCAACCACAGCGGCTCTGAGCGCTGGAGGCCGCGTCTCGCGCTTCCCTATAACAGGGAGCGTGCCCGCGCCGGCCATTCACAATTGGCCGGCGCGGGTGCGCGCCCTGCTAGAGGGAAGCGCGAGACGTGGCCGCGGCCCGCGCATGCGCCGTTGGAACGAGGTTAAGGTAAGGTTTCTGGGCTTCCTGGGGGGTTTCACCCCGCGGGACATCCCAATTTCGGATGCCCCGTGGGGAGGGATCTGATCAGCCCGGGAATCTTATAGATTCCCGGACCGATCCCCCCTGGGTGTTGGTCCACTTTAAGAGACATCTAGTTAGCCAGAATAGTATACCTGCATCACCGCTCGTCACTTTATAGGCTTAAAGTTAGCTTACCAGTCGAATAAAGTAGACCTGTACCACCAACATCACATTAAAGGGTTCCAGTTAGCTTACCTGTCAAAAAAGTAGACCTGCACCACCATCGTCACTTTATAGGTTTCTAGTTCGCCTACCTGTCAAAAAAGTAGACATGCACCACCGTCACTTTATATCTTTCTAGTTTGTCTACCTGTCAAAAAAGTAGACTTGGTTAGCTTGCCTCAATTTGTTTTGCCAGAATAGTATACCCGCACCACCACTGCCACTGCATACACCACCATCGGCTCCTTTAAAGTCATCTATTTTCAGATTGGTATTAGTCCATCCAGTTCATCGGCCTCAGCAGTAAACTTGTTTTGTGCACTGTATACCTGCACCACCACTGTCATCTTATTATTTTAAAGTGGGCGCCGTGTTTGCACTGGCTAGTATGAGGATTGCTAGAGTGCCTTTCATTGTATTTGCGGTAGCCAAATGCTATTCATACACTATAACGTTAGCTAATAGCATTATAGTGTATATGATTTTAATAGCGCTACACTAGCTAAAATGCTACGTGACCACCACCACAAGCACCTCATAGGATTCTAACACCAGCTAAAATGCTACATGACCACCACCACCTGCAGCACCTCATAGGTTTCTAACACTAGCCAAAATGCTACGTGACCACCACCACAAGCACCTCATAGGACTAGCCAGAATGCTACGTGACCACCACCACACTCCACTAATAGGGTTTTCGAAAACCTGTCCTAAATTGCTTTATAGAATTATAATGCGAGTGATTTAAATGGCACTGCATGTCCACCACCACAACCACCTAATTGTATACTTGGAAACTTGAAACCCTAAATTACTTTAGCAATAGCCAAAATGCTACATGTCAACCACCACCTATGACGATTGTGGTGTACTTGAATTGCCCTATAGAATTGTAGTATAAGTGATTTAAATGACACCACGTTAGCAAAAATGCTGCATGACCACCACCACCACAACCTCCTTGTAGGACTCTAGAAAACCTGCTTTAAATTGCATTCTAAAATCCATAGGAATCTAACACAAACCAGAATACCACTTGGCGACCACCACAACCACCTGATAGGATTCTAGAGACCTGCCTTGCATTAACATTAGCCAAAATGATATATGTCCAGCGCCACAACCACCCAATAGGATTCTAACACTAGCCAAAATGCTACATTTCCACCAACACAACCACCTAGGATTCTAATACTAGCCAAAATTCCATATGTCCACCACCACAACCACCTAAAGGATCTTAAATTGCATTACACAAGCCAAAATGCTATATGTCCACCACCACAGCCACCCAATTGGATTCTAACACTGGCCAAAATTCTAGTTGTCCTCCACCACAACCTTCTGATAAGATTCCAGTAAACCTGCCTTAAATTGCATTGACACTAGCCAAAATGCTACGTGACCACCACGGCAACCACCTAGTGTAATTCAAGAAAACTTGCCTTACATCAACACTAACCAAGATTCTACAGGTCAACCACCACCTATGACGATTCTAGTGTACTTGTGTTGAATTGCCCTATAGAATTATAGTGTAAGTGATTTAAATGGCACCACACTAGACAAAATGTTGTGTGACCACCACCAAAACCTCCTTATAGGATTCTAGAAAATCTGCCTTACATTAACACTAGCCAAAATTCTATGACGATTCTAATGTTCTTGTGTTGAATTGTGATTTAAATGGCACCACATTAGCCAAAATGCTATGTGACCACCACCACAACCACCTAATAGGATTCTCGAAACCTTGCCTTATACTACATTAACACTAGTCAAAATGCTACATGTCCACCACCACAACCAGCCAATAGGATTCTCGAAACCTTGGCTTAAACTACATTAACACTAGTCAAAATACTACATGTCCACCACCACAACCAGCCAATAGGATTCTCAAAACCTTAAACTACATTAACACTAGTCAAAATGCTACATGTCCACCGCCACAGCCACCCAATAGGATTCTAGCCCTACATTGCATGCTACATTGCATTAATACTAGGTCAAAGGCTACATGTCCACCACTACAGCCACCTATGAGGATTCTAGTGCACTTGCCCTAAATTGCACGTACACGAGCCCACATAGTATGCACTTCTTCCAGGTTTCTCCTTCAAGCCATTTCTAAATAAGCCTTTAGGAACCGAAAGCCACCTCTAACTAGGCCTTATCTAGGGTACGAGCATTTATTAACAAGTCAGGCCCTGCAACAAATCTCCATATCTCTCCAGTCATTGGCACCTCGTATAGATTCATCCTATATCCGTATCGGCGATAATTAGCAAACTTTGACGTTTTAATTTGCACATGTTAAATGAACGAGTCTAAGAAATGCAATGGGGGGGGGGGGGGTAGAGAGCTCCAATTAATATTAGCTCGATGACACTCGTTTTTTTTTCTGTCCGCGTTTTAATATCTGTTATGTCACATTACGGAGAAAGAGACTTGTTTTTTTTTTTTTTTCTTCTTGCGCTCTCGATTGATGAAGGGCCGGTGGTGGTACCTCTTGGGCTACCGCAATTAAAGAAAGCAACCTCTCCATCACAAAAATGGAAGCACCGTTTTTCCCCATCCCTGGTGCTGCTTTGTATAAATTACATAATCCTGGCTTTAAGATTTCATCAGCTCCATGTCTGCGTGTGTGTGTGTATGTGTGTGTGTGTGCGTGTGTTTTCTATATTAGACATGGCTTCTATTCCCTGGAGGTGACAGGCGGTGCGAAATTCTTTTAGCGGTGGAGAGAAAAAATAATTTTCTTTCTACGCTAAAAAAAAAAGGAAAAAAAAACATTCATGTCTAAAAGCCAAACTACTTCAAGACTATGTTTGAAAGTAATTAAGGAAACAGCATTAAGTAGTTTGCAGCCTTTGAACGAACAAACAGGCTTTAAAACAAGGCGTCAGCTCCATAAGGTAGAATAAGGCCGCCAAACCCCATGGCAACCCCACAGGAAAATCATTGTGGTTGACAGCCGGAAGGAGCGAGACAGCTCACCTATCACCAAATTTTATGCAATGATTAAATTCTCTGTCAACCTTTTTGTTATCGTTTTTGGTTTTCAGTTTCAAACGTTCACACGCCACAGCCGGTTCACGTATGACTTCCGTGCTGCCCTAAATTTTTTTTGCTTTTGAACGCAACCTAGACCACTTTTGAGTGTAAGTGATTTCAATGGCACTAAGCTAGCCGAAATGAGACATGTCCACCACCACCTAATAGGATGTAGAAAACGGGCCTTACATTGCATTTTCACTAGCCAAAATGTTGCATGTCCACCACCACAAGCATCTAATAGGATTCTAGGAAACGGGCCTTGCATGGCATTAACACTAGCCAAAACGTTGCATATCCACCACCACAAGTATCTTATAGGATTCTAGGAAACAGGCCTTGCATTGCATTAACACTAGCCAAAACGTTGCATATCCACCACCACAAGTATCTAATAGGATTCTAGGAAACAGGCCTTGCATTGCATTAACACTGGCCAAAGTGTTGCATGTCCACCACCACGAACATCTAATAGGATTTTAGGAAACAGGCCTTACATCGCATTGACACTAGCCAAAATGCTGCATGTCCACCACCACAAGCATCTAATAGGATTCTAGGAAACAGGCCTTACATTGAATTAACACTAGCCAAAATGTGACATGTCCACCACCACGAGCATCTAATAGGATTCTAGGAAATGGGCCTTACATTGAATTAACACTAGCCAAAATGCGACATGTCCACCACCACGAGCATCTAATAGGATTCTAGGAAATGGGCCTTACATTGAATTAACACTAGCCAAAATGCGACATGTCCACCATCACGAGCATCTAATAGGATTCTAGGAAACGGGCCTTACATTGAATTAACACTAGCCAAAATGCGACATGTCCACAACCACGAGCATCTAATAGGATTCTAGGAAACAGGCCTTACATTGCATTAACACTAGGCAAAATGCTGCATGTCCACCACCATGAGCATCTAATAGGATTTCAGAAAACGTGCCTTACATTGCATTCACACTAGCCAAAATGCTGCATGTCCACCACCACGTGTCCACTGCCACAACCATCTAATAGGATTCTAATACTAGCCATAATGCTACATATCCACCACCACAACCACCTAATAGGATTCTAACACTAGCCGTAATGCTACATGTCCATTACCACAACCACCTAATAGGATTCTAACATTAGCCATAATGCTACATGTCCACCACCACAACCTTCTAATAGTAGTCGAACAAGAGCCATCATGCTACATGTCCACCACCACAACCTCCGAATAGTATTCTAGAGACCTTGCCTTTCACTGCATTAACATTAGCCAAAATGCCACATGTCCACCACCACCACCACGAGCGTCTAATAGGATTCTAACACTAGCCAAAATTATTGCAGAATAAATCAGGACGAGGAAGCAGTATAGAAAGGGTTTGCTGAGCATTCTTTAGTGAGATGATAGCTGAACTTGATTGACAGGTGAGCAAGTTGCCGATCCCTAACGTAGGTAGGCCGCCATAAGCTCCCCTCCCCGATGACTTCGGCCAATTTTGTCAGCCGTGCAAAAAAAAAAAAAAAAAAATTAATGAAATAAACTTTCCTCCACTCTTTCTATTTAATTTTTAAGATTCACATTTCAGTTGTGCCCTAAGGCATGTAAAAAAAAAAAAATGACAAGCATTGGCTACTAGGGGGAGCTCTGAGCCTGCAAGAGACGATGCTGGCGGCTGCAATTATTCCTCCCGTCAGTGTTACTGTGAAAATGTGGAGAGATCACATACAAGTCTGTTTACTGCTGCAACATCTGAAGCACAAAGAGGACATTTACTTATGCAAATCCTTTCCAGACGAACTTGCCTTTGATGGCCAGAGCCTATACAATTGCACCTTGTCCATCCCATATGTTACTGACCCACCCGTCAAATGAATGCTTTCTCTTAACTTATCTTTAAAGTGGCATTTATTGTCTCGTAGAGATCATCGCCATTATCTTTTACAGTCCTGATAAGAATAAAAAACAATAATGTATTTATTTAAATTTCGAGAAAACTCAGTTGTCTTTTTGGTATCACCAATGGTTAAACTCAATCTCGTAGTTTTTCTGGAGGCTCGAATAACATCCTACAGATTCCTGAATCCCTCACCTGTCCAACAATAAAACGATAACATATTTGATTTAATTTCTATTGAATACAATTTTTTATATTATAATTTTAGTATTAAGTTCGACTTTTTATGTTACTTTTGTTTTTTGCTGTCCTCGACTCACCAAAGTGCCTTGCGTATCTTTATAACGTCATTTCTGATGAAGACAACTGAGGTTTCTTGAAAGCTTACATTAAATATACTCATATCCTTATGGCAATTTTAGCTTACATTGAATATACTCGTATCCTTATGGCAACTTTAGATTACATTGAATATACTCGTATCCTTATGGCAATTTTAGCTTACATTAAATATACTCGTATCCTTTTGGTAATTTTAGCTTACATTGAATATACTCGTATCCTTATGGTAATTTTAGCTTACATTGAATATACTCGTATCCTTATGGCAACTTTAGATTACATTGAATATACTCGTATCCTTATGGCAACTTTAGCTTACATTGAATATACTCGTATCCTTATGACAACTTTAGCTTACATTGAATATACTCGTATCCTTATGGTAATTTTAGCTTACATTAAATATACTCGTATCCTTATGGTAATTTTAGCTTACATTGAATATACTCGTATCCTTATGGTAATTTTAGCTTACATTGAATATACTCGTATCCTTATGGCAACTTTAGATTACATTGAATATACTCGTATCCTTATGGCAACTTTAGCTTACATTGAATATACTCGTATCCTTATGGCAACTTTAGCTTACATTGAATATACTCGTATCCTTATGGTAATTTTAGCTTACATTGAATATACTCGTATCCTTATGGCAACTTTAGCTTACATTGAATATACTCGTATCCTTATGGCAACTTTAGCTTACATTGAATATACTCGTATCCTTATGGCAACTTTAGCTTACATTGAATATACTCGTATCCATATGACAACTTTAGCTTACATTGAATATACTCGTATCCTTATGGCAACTTTAGCTTACATTAAATATACTCGAATCCTTATGGCCATTATATCGTTAAGAAAAAAAATTGTAACCCATTGCGGCTTGCTTTTTATATAGTAAAAGTATTTAATTGCTTGGTGTGCAAGTCGTTGCTTCTGCTTGCCATGATTGTTTTGTTAATGATTTTTGGTGAAGGATGCTTTGAAAAAAAGAGGGGAGTTGGATTTTACAGTTATTCCAAAAGTGAATTTATTAGGGCAAGCATAGGGGATAAAAAACTTTTTGGGGTCAGCTATGGTTAAAATGAGCTTTCGTGTGAAAATCATCTGGTAGTTTTTCTGGAGGCTTGGATGAGATCCCACAGACATAGAAAAAGAATCCCCCACCTACCCCTTAAAAAGTCGAGGGGGGGAGGTAGTCATTTTTGGATAGGAAGGAGGTTATTACAGTTATTCCAAAGGCTGAGAAAAAAAAGAGAGAGACTTTTTGGTGTCATCTATGTTTGAAACAAGTGTGACACTCATCTTGTTGACTTTCTGGAGCCTGGATAATATACTACAGATCCCCGAATCTCTCACTTATCCATTAAAGCATCGAAAAGGGAGGGGGGAGGGAGTCATTGAAATTATTCCAGTAGTGAAATAGTAGTGAAATAATTAGGCCAAACAAAAAACACTTCTTGGTGTCATCTATGGTTAAACTCAATCTCCTAGTTTTACTAGAGGCTCGAATGAGATCCTACAGATCCCTGAATCCCTCACCTATCCCTTAAGGAGTTGAAAGGAGGGAGGGAGTAATGTGTGTATAGGAAGGAGGATATTACAGTTAATCCAAAAATAAAATATATTAGGCCAAGCAAAAAAAAAAAATCTTTTTGGTGTCATCTATGGTTAATCTCATAGTTTTTTTCTGGAGGCTCGAATGAGATCCTATAGATCCCACAATCCCTCTCCTATCCCTTAAGGAGTTGAAAGGAGGGAGGGAGTAATGTGTGTATAGGAAGGAGGATATTTCAGTTAATCCAAAAATGAAACATATTAGGCCAAGCAAAAATAAATCTTTTTGGTGTCATCTATGGTTATAGTAGTTTTTCTGGAGGCTCGAAAGAGATCCTACAGATCCCAGATTCCCTCACCTATCCCTTAAAAGAGTCGTAAAGGCCGGGAGGCAATCGTTTGTGGATGGGAAGGAGGATGTGACAGTTATATAAAAAGTGAAATATATTAGGACCAACCTGAAAACAAAAGATTTTTGATGATGGTTAAAACGAGCTTTAGGTATTCGGTGTGAAACTCATCTCATAGATTTTCTGGAGGTTTGGCTGAGATCCTACAGACATAGGAACAAGCATCCCCGAATCTCTCACCTATCTCTCAAGGAGAGGCCCAGGAGGGAGTCATTTTCGATAGGAAGGAGGATATTACATGTGCTAATTAGAAGAAGAAATTAGCTCGCAACCCGTTCTGTCCGCCATATTGCTCGTCATGCTCGTCGGCAGTTGAACAGTTAACGGTAAAAAGAGAAGGGAGTAGCTTTCCTATTGCGGCACGTTTCACACATTTTTTGGAGTTTGAACCCCCTACGCCAGTCAAAAAAAATCTTCAAATCTGTTGATGCCAATGATGCGAATTTCTGTAATTTTGCTTTCTGACGTGACCAGTAAAAAGGAAAAAAAAAAGGACTTGAAAAAGGGTGTTTTATTTTCTTTGCACAATGCAAGTTGACTCTAAAGTCTCATTTTTTTGTTTTTGTTTCGCCATTTGCATCGGCTGGCCCTGCGTATTTATAGTTTCAATAAACGTTTTTTTTCAGTAAAGTATATTTATATTTTCAATAAACCTAGATGCGTGTCGCCGTGGCGCTCGCAAACTGTGAGACAGCCTTTTAACATGCTTCTCCATACATGCTAAATTATAAGCTATCAGCGGCGGCTAAATATGCATATTTTTTCAAATCTGTTTATCGGCATGAGCCCCGGTTTCCTATTCAGCAAACTGCAAAAAAAAAAAAACATTTCCTACAGCCGACTGCGATAAAAAGGCGACCATAGTCATGTTGCATGAAAATCTCCCGCATTTTTATCAGCTACATCTTCTGAGTTTTTAGATTTTTTTTTTATTTTTAGGGGACCACTGATTCCCCATCAGGCGCTCGTCCGCTTGGGATGAGGCCCACCCTTGGTACGAAATTGAAGCGTAAAAGTAGTCACATAGCTAAAAACAAAATTCAAAAAGTTGTATTAAAGTCATTGTCCAGGCACTACTGTTAACCTAATACCCAAATAAGCCCTATATGTCCAAGTAAACCCTCCAAGCCCTACATGTCCAAGTAAGCCCTCCAAGCCCTACATGTCCAAGTAAGCCCTCCAAGCCCTGCATGTCCAAGTAAGCCCTACATGTCCCCCTTCTCCCAGTTCTGATTTTATTTTATGATCGTATTAAATTATATTTTTGAAAAGGTTATTCATTTCTACGGAATCACATCCAAATACCCTTTTTCAGAATCACAGCTAGTGTCTATGTTACGTCTTTTATTTGCATGTCGGTGCTTGTTCCCTTTTCGCAACATGCTCCGAATATCGTCGTCTGGTTTTTGTACATTTGTTCCTTTTTTGCCCATTTATACAAATTACTTATATTAGTACTTTATTTTTTTTTGAAATTGCTGCTTGTGATTTCTCATATGCTCACGAGAAAACAAAAAAACAAAAAAAAGCACTCCAATCAACACTCAATGTATAAAGTCCCTTAATGTGAAGTCCAAATACTTAGCATTACAATCGCCGGGCTCGTTATACAATCTTATTTATAGCATATACTTCCCTTTCTTTCCACCAGTGTCAATGTACTAGAGTATTTTTCAATATAGAGGAAACCGCCTGAACTGGATAACAGTACGAAGTGATGTAAAAGTCCCTAAAGGCTTAAAATACCATTTTAAATCCATACATACATCTGTATGATTTCTTGACAGTAGGACAAATGTAGATATTTAATGACCACAAAACATTTTCCCTGGTAGACCTTAGAAGCAAGACGGTTTCTTTTTCCAGAGCCCCGATAAATTTATATCTGTCAATGATTTTTATTTGAAACATTCACAAGCCGATGACATTTCCTAGTTAAAAATCATCTCCGTATCTGCCGGATTTCCTCGTAACCTGCTTAACTATCTGTTAGATGATGTAAGTCATAAGTAGACGAGCTTCTCTCTCTTGCCTAGTGATGATATCTGCTTAACTATCTATTAGATGATATAAGTCATAAGTAGACAAGATTTTCTTTTTTGCCTAGTGATGATATCTGCTTATCTATTTGATGATATAAGTCATAAGTAGACAAGATTTTCGTTTTTGCCTAGTGATTATATCTGCTTATCTATTAGATCAGTGTTTCTCAATCAGTGGGCCAACAGCTATATTCACGATTGCACAAAAAGAGTCTAACAGGTCTGGGAAATATTATAGTTAACAGTTAACGTTATACCTTCTTGCTTTAAGAGTGCTACGAGGCACTGTGACCTATTTATTTTGGTAACATTTATTCCTGGTCCCCTCCTTGGGGGCCACTCAGCTGTCTCTAGGGGTACTTGGCGTAAAAACGTTGAGAACCCCTGTAGTAGATGAGACAATATCAGATAGGAGTAGACGAGGTTTCTTTTTTGTCTAGTGCTGATATCCGCTTAACTATCGATTAGATGATACAATATAAGACGAGATTTCCATTCATAGATGATCTGATATAAGTCATAAGATGTGATTTACCTTTGTTGTTTATTGCTGATATCTGCTTAACTATCGATTAGATGATACGATATGAGTCGAGATTTCCATTTATAGATGAGATTTTATTGATGATATAGACGAGAATTGCTTTTATAGATGAGATTTTATAGCTGAAATAGACAAGATTTCCTTTTTTTGTTTAGCAACGATATCTGCTTAACTATTAGATTATATGATATGTCATAAATAGACGAGATTTCCTTTTTGTCTAGTGCTGATATCTGCTTAACTGTCTATTAGATGAAGTCGAAGTTTCCTTTCGTAGACGAGATTTTATAGATGATATTGACGTGATTTTCTTTTTTATTCAGGGATGATATCTGCTTAACTGACTAATAGATTACTATTTCTTTTATAGACTAGATTTGCTGATAGTCTAGCACTGATATTTGCTTAAATATCTATATATATATATATATTATACAATATAAGTTGAGATTTCCTTTTATAGATGAGACTTACTCCTCTTGTCCATCTGCTTGTGTATTAGATTATATGATGTAAGTCATAAATAGACGAGACTTACTCTTCTCAGCCAACAATGATATCTGCTTAACTATTATATTATATGATATAAGTCATAAGTAGATGAGACGTACTCTTCTTGTCCAGCAATGATATCTGCTTAACTATTATATTATATGATATAAGTCATAAGTAGATGAGACGTACTCTTCTTGTCCAGCAATGATATCTGCTCAACTATTATATTATATGATATAAGTCATAAGTAGATGAGACTTACTCTTCTTGTCCAGCAATGATATCTGCTTAACTATTATATTATATGATATAAGTCATAAGTAGATGAGACGTACTCTTCTTGTCCAGCAATGATATCTGCTTAACTATTATATTATATTAGTCATAAGTAGATGAGACTTACTCTTCTTGTCCAGCAATGATATCTGCTCAACTATTATATTATATGATATAAGTCATAAGTAGATGAGACTAACTCTTCTTGTCCAGCAATGATATCTGCTTAACTATTATATTATATGATATAAGTCATAAGTAGATGAGACTAACTCTTCTTGTCCAGCAATGATATCTGCTTAACTATTATATTATATTATATTAGTCATAAGTAGATGAGACTTACTCTTCTTGTCCAGCAATCATATCTGCTCAACTATTATATTATATGATATAAGTCATAAGTAAATGAGACTAACTCTTCTTGTCCAGCAATGATATCTGCTTAACTATTATATTATATGATATAAGTCATAAGTAGATGAGACTAACTCTTCTTGTCCAGCAATGATATCTGCTCAACTATTATATTATATGATATAAGTCATAAGTAAATGAGACTAACTCTTCTTGTCCAGCAATGATATCTGCTTAACTATTATATTATATGATATAAGTCATAAGTAGATGAGACTAACTCTTCTTGTCCAGCAATGATATCTGCTCAACTATTATATTATATGATATAAGTCATAAGTAGATGAGACTAACTCTTCTTGTCCAGCAATGATATCTGCTTAACTATTATATTATATGATATAAGTCATAAGTAGATGAGACTTACTCTTCTTGTCCAGCAATGATATCTGCTTAACTATTAGATTATATGATATAAGTCATAAGTAGATGAGATTTACTCTCCTTGTCCAGCAATGATATCAGCTTTAGCATCTATTAGATTATACGATATAAGTCGAGATTCCCTTTTTGTAGACGAGATTTTATAGATGGTTTTCCTTTTTTCTAGCAATGATATCATTGTTTTTCAAGTAATAAAGCTCTACGTCAAAGTTAGCTTTAAAAAAAAAAAAAAAAGCTTTAAACTCTCAACGGGGGACCTAGCTGCCATTCACTGCTTGTTTTTTTTTTTTTTTCTCGTGATCATCCTACACTTTATGTAACAGCATCTCCCAATGCAGTATGACTATCGCATCTATAGAGAACGGCTGAGAGTCTATTAATAGAATAGATGCACGTTTGGGAGGGTTGGCAGGCATTTTAATGGATGGAATACAAAAAAAAGGGACTAAACGTTGAAAGAGTAATGTGAGAATTGTCTGCGGCGGTGCCCCAGATGCCTTGTAGCATGCGTTTCTAAAGATGTTTAGGTACTATACGAGCTGCGTGTAGCATCATTTAACCCTATCTATTAGTGAGGAATGTGTAGCTTGCTAATGGATAGAGTTAAACCAGGTTTCAGTCTCGAACTTGCCATAGTTGTCCTTCAATCTGAAATACAACGGAGCGAAAATTTCCTTTAATCGAGTAAAAAAGGTGCTAATGAGAGGAAAATGGTCTCTTTGGGCCTTGATGGGTTATGGATACCTATAACTCGAGATGTTTCAAAACTGTTGACTTTACATTTATCTGTTTCACGCCCATCCGTGCCTCGGAGCATTGAAAGGTAAAGGTGTCTCGTCAAGTCTTCTTAAATTCCATAGTCATTGTAGAATAGTCTCTAACTGTTAACATTACTACGATAGAGTTGAATATAATAAAAAAAAGAATGTGATAAAAAATGAAATAGGAAAAACAAAAATTTCCGATTATTATCCTAAATGAAGATCCATGTCAATTTCGACATTTGATCTTTTAATCAGAACAACCTCAATGGACTCTGCCTGACGACCCTAAAATCTCTCTGATTGACGTGTCATTTAATTATTCAATGAGCGCGCGTGGCTTACAGGCATTTCGGGGGGAGGTGGAGGTATTTGGTTATTGAGCATCCTTACATTTACTCATGTGAAGTTCATCCAAAATCAATATACAATGAGATCCCAATAACATTAGAGTAGATGATGATCTACAACTGGACCAACCCTGAATGGCTAAAGTGAATTAGTGCCGTTAGCCCTCCAGTTCTAGTTGTTCTATAAAGGATAGTTTTTGTTGTAAGCTTATGCACACTACATTCTAGTTCATTTTTGTCTTTCATGCTGTTTGGTTTTCTTTCAAACGGTGACTTACAGACTCTATAGGTATCGAGGATGCTTACATTCCAGAACTACGTAAAGTGGTGTTATGGAGCCGCAGGGTATATAACCCTTGTTTTGTAGCAACATGGTGTGGGGACCCATCTAGGCCAAAACATTCTTGTTGGTTAACTGTCTATCCGCATTGTCTAAAGTTTTACGTGTCTGTGTGTTAGGTGTACCACCCGGTATGATCTCAGATACCACCAGTGGGTAAGGTTTAGGTGATAGAAGATCAGTTTGGGGTAAAGATCAGCCTAGGACCTGGCTAAGTACCACCTGGTATGATCTCAGGTACCACCAGTGGGTAAGGTTTAGGTGGGAGAAGATGAGTTTGGGGTAAAGATCAGCATACGGCCTGGCTCAGTGCTACCTGGTATGATCTCAGGTACTACAAGTGGGCAAGGTTAGGTGGTAGAAGATCAGTTTGGGGTGAAGGTCAGCCTAGGACCTGGCTGAGTAGCACCTGATATAAGCAGGTCAGGTTGAGTTACACAGCCTCGTTTGAGTTACACAGCTTGGCTGAGTACCACTTGATAGGAGCTCAGGTACCACCAGTGGGTAAGGTTTAGGTGATAGAAGATCAGTTTGGGGTAAAGATCAGCCTACGAACTGGCTCAGTACCACCTGGTATGCTCTCAGGTACCACAAGTGGGTAAGGTTTAGGTGGTAGAAGATGAGTTTTGGGTACAAATCAGCCTATGACCTGGCTCAATGCCACCCGGTAGGCTCTCAGGTACCACAAGTGGGTAAGGTTTAGGTGATAGAAGATCAGTTTGGGGTAAAGATCAGCCTAGGACCTGGCTAAGTACCACCTGGTATGATCTCAGGTACCACCAGTGGGTAAGGTTTAGGTGGGAGAAGATGAGTTTGGGGTAAAGATCAGCCTACGGCCTGGCTCAGTGCTACCTGGTATGATCTCAGGTACCACAAGTGGGCAAGGTTAGGTGGTAGAAGATCAGTTTTGGGTGAAGGTCAGCCTAGGACCTGGCTGAGTAGCACCTGATATAAGCAGGTCAGGTTGAGTTACACAGCCTCGTTTGAGTTAAACAGCTTGGCTGAGTACCACTTGATAGGAGCTCAGGTACCACCAGTGGGTAAGGTTTAGGTGATAGAAGATCAGTTTGGGGTAAAGATCAGCCTACGAACTGGCTCAGTACCACCTGGTATGCTCTCAGGTACCGCAAGTGGGTAAGGTTTAGGTGGTAGAAGATGAGTTTTGGGTACAGATCAGCCTATGACCTGGCTCAATGCCACACGGTAGGCTCTCAGGTACCACAAGTGGGTAAGGTTTAGGTGGTAGAAGATCGGTTTGGGGTAAAGATCAGCCTACGACCTGGCTCAGTACCACCTGGTATGCTCTCAGTTATCACAAGTGGGTAAGGTTTAGGTGGTAGAAGATCAGTTTGGGGTAAAGATCAGCCTATGACCTGGCTAAGTACCACCTGGTATGATCTCAGGTACCACCAGTGGGTAAGGTTTAGGTGGTAGAAGATCAGTTTGGGGTAAAGATCAGCCTACGACTTGGCTAAGTACCACCTGGTAGGATCTCAGGTACCCCCAGTGGGTGAGGTTTAGGCGGTAGAAGATTAGTTTGGGGTGAAGATCAGCCTAGGACGTGGCTAAGTAGCACCTAATAGGATCTCAGGTACCACCAGTGGTATGAGTATTGTTTAGATGGAAGCAGGTCAAGCTGAGTGGCACAGCCTCAGTTGAGTTACACAGCTTGGCTGAGTACCACCTGATAGGAGCTCAGGTACCACCAGTGGGTAAAGTTAAGTTGGTAGAAGATCAGTTTGGGGTGAAGATCAGCCTATGACCTGGCTGAGTACCACTTGATAGCATCTCAGGTACCACCAGTGAGTAAAGTTTAGGTAGTAGAAGATCAGTTTGGGGTGAAGATCAGCCTAGGACCTGGCTGAGTAGCACTTGATAGAAGCAGGTCAGGTTGAGTTACACAGCCTCGGATGAGTTACACAGCTTGGCTGAGTACCACCTGATAGGAGCTAAGGTCCCACCAGTGGGTAAAGTTTAGGTGGTAGAAGGTGATACTCAGCCAGGTCCTAGGCTGATCTGTACCCCAAAAGTACCACTGGTGGTACCTGAGATCCTATCAGGTGCTACTCAGCCAGGTCCTAGGCTGATCTGTACCCCAAAAGTACCACTGGTGGTACCTGAGATCCTATCAGGTGCTACTCAGCCAGGTCCTAGGCTGATCTGTACCCCAAAAGTACCACTGGTGGTACCTGAGGTCCTATCAGGTGCTACTCAGCCAGGTCTTAGGCTGATCTGTACCCCAAAAGTACCACTGGTGGTACCTGAGATCCTATCAGGTGCTACTCAGCCAGGTCCTAGGCTGATCTGTACTCTAAAAGTACCACTGGTAGTACCTGAGATCCTATCAGGTGGTACTTAACCAGGTCCTAGGCTGATCTGTAAGAGTACCACTGGTGGTTCCTGAGATCCTATCAGGTGCTACTCAGCTAGGTCCTAGGCTGACCTGTACCCCAAAGGTACTACTGATGGTACCTGAGATCCTCTCAGGTGCTACTCAGCCAGGTCGTAAGCTGATCTTTACCCCAAACTGATCAGTTTCAACGGTCATGGGGGAAGGAGTTTCTATTGTATTTTTATGGTCTATGGACAGCAGGATTTGGTCCTAAGTTAGTGGAAGTGTAATAATATACAAACACCCGCTAAACAACTAGGTTTTAACTTAATAGGTACCAGTAAGTTTTTTTTCTTTTATTTGCTACTGCCCAATTATCGCGTGTTTGATATGATATTATTATATCATTATTATTATATTACTATATTATTATTATATGTAGGGAGATTACCAGTATAAATGACTTAGTCTGTCAGACCCATTGAAAAAATAAATAAACCCACATCTCCTGCCAGTGCTTGTTATCGGTTCAAACTGTGTAATATACAATATTACACAGTTGCACTGTTGAGTTGAAACGGAACCCACAAAGCTTTCAAAACAACAAGAGGCGTTAGGTGCTGTTAAATCTGACATAGGAACGGCCTTAAAGTTTGGGAATACGATAACGCTCTGCTTAGAAGAGAATTTGTGTAGGTAAAGTGGATCGATTCGACGATCCCCGATTAGCTCTGCGGATAGTTAACAGCCCCAATAGAATGACAACGTTGGCCTAAAGTTCATCGTTTTTACGAGGCGTGAACGCGTCCCGCTTGGGCAGTTTATTGAAAAGGGATAATAGACATGGTCAGGAGCCGGACTAACATCTTGTTCCTCAATAGATTGCTTAATTAAGGGTGTCTAGAAACAAATAGGGAGGTGTAAAATAAGACAAGAGTGACAGGAACAGTCAATAAAACATGTCAAGTCCACTTCGGTATATTGAGGCCTTGCTTTTTGCTTCTTACTAGACCAGAACCTGGAAGCTGAGAAAAAAAATAAATTTGTTCCATTGTTATATCTTAAGCAGTAAAGATATTTATTGCCATTTGGATTGTTCGTACTTTTGGCTAAGGTGTCCACCACCGTTCTTGTCTCCTTCGTTGTTTGCCGTAGCAACATGGCCGCCAAAAAACGCTTCCAGAAGGATTTGGTATTCATTTAACCACCTAATTTGTTTTTTTATTGTAATTGCCCCTGGATCAATTCTGACGTCCTTGTTTAGGCCAAGCTACAGGTGTCCACCACTTGTCAGATGTCCACCACTTCCTTTTTTGTTGGCGATCATACTCTAAGCTACTACCTATCTGAGTGTGAATGAATGGCCTTAGACTCCTGGAAGTGGAAGTGATCTGTCTACTTTTTGACAGTTTGGGTCCCAACTGTAAATGTTCATTGCGTTCTTATTTCCTTTGTCGCCTTGTTAATAACGAACATAAAAATCCATAGAAAGAGATAAAACAAATAAACCAATCAAGTGAATAAATGACTATGTACCTTTGTAAGTTATTATCACGAACGGAAGAAAAGTTGCAGTTAATTACCTCTACGGGTAACTTTGTACCCAATAAAAATTTAGTTTTTTTTTTGAAGAACGAGATACTTTGTATCAGAGGAAGCTTTTGACATATTCATGACAGAAGCGGCAGCACATTTTTTTTAGTATAGATATTTATTTTAGTTTCCGCGCGCGGTTCCCGAGCAAGAACTTACAGATGGATATATTTCACATAAATAATCCTTGTGAGGGCGCGCAGGTAGAATCTCGAGTGTTATGTATCGCCAAGGGCATGTGCTGTATCTCCTATAGTGTTTTGTGGGGGAGGTGGGTTACAGGAACCAGCGGCTATTAAAAGACATCTACGCCTTGGACTACTTGTTTATGCCGTCGATAGTTTTAACGCAGATGTCCTCGGGCGAGCTTTATGGGGGAAAAAAAAAATGGTTGTCTGTTGAAATGGATCTCTATGTAGACAGGTTCAATTATCTGCCAATCCGAGGGTGAATGTGGCCACCGCGGTTTATTTTTGAACCTGTCAAGCGCTGCAGAAAAAATGTCGCCTCGCTCACAGTACGATTTAAATTTCTTTTTGTAAGGCACAGATTAGGAGGAATAAATGACGGTTTAGCGAGTGTTGGGCCTCCTCCGCGTCCTTCGTTTTTTTAAAATTGCCGATCCTCATTTTTGAAGGCAGGAGAGTAGGACCTATAGGACTAATATATTTATCATTAACCAGGTCCGATTTATTAACCAAAAATGTTTTTAAGCAGCTGCCAAAAAATGTTATTGAATTTTTTTTTGGATTAATTTCTAGATGATTGTAGATAGAGCTCCCGTGTCATGGTGTGTTATCTCTATGGGACAATTTGGCCCACTTTAGACCTGTATAACTAAAACAAAAACGGGTAAAGAATAATATTTTACAAAGTCGGTGTAGTTACAAGTGTAGGAATCCTTTAAAGCAGAGGTCCAGTCAAAAATTGGCTTAATGAGGACCATCCACCAAGGATGCCGGCCATGAAGTCTAAGAGACTCCATGGCCGGCTGCTTCAGACCCCCTGTTTGAACGAGAATTCACTTACCTTTTCGGCATTCCGTCACCAGATTCGCAAGCGTATCGGAATATTGGGCCTCCTCCGTGTCCTTCGTTCATTTGAAATGGCCAACCATTATATCCACATGGGTCGTCCATTGGAGACCAGTAGACAGAAATGTTGGTGGAGATGCCTGATCTCCATAATTGTGACCATTTAAATGCATCTAAACAGGTTGTCTTGGGGTTGAAGTGGTTAAACAAATGTACTTACCTGTGATGTAATAAAGCGAAACCAGCCAATATCCGTCTTAAAAAAGTTTTTCTTTCCACGTTTATTTACAAAAGTTAAAAAGTTCCATCCATATTCCATACAGGCGATATAAAAAGCATAGAGGAGTAGGTCTCTATGTCTACACGTTTCAGACACTCAGTCCTTACTCATGACTTACAGACTGACTCCTAAAACACACATTTAAAGTGGACCAACACCCAGGATTTTGACTATCCTGGGTCTTGGTCCACTTCGGTGGGGCACCCCCGATCGGGGTGCCCCGCTGTGTGAAACCCTCCGAAAAACTCACCTCTCCCCGCTCCCAGCGCCGACGTACAAGGGGAGAACTGGAACGTCTAAGCGGCGGCGGCCGCCGCCGCCTCCCTCGCGTCACTTTTGACGGGCGCGCGCCTACAGGGGCGCGAGGGAGGCGGCGGCCGCCGCCGCCGCTTAGACGTTCCAGTTCTCCCCTTGTACGTCGGCGCTGGGAGCGGTAGATAAGGTAGGTGAGTTGGGGTGTTTGGGGGGGGTTTCACCCCGCGGGACATCCCGATCTCGGATGTCCCGCGGGGTGGGGGGTGATCGGCCCGGGAATCTTATAGATTCCCGGGCCGATCACCCCAGGGTGTTGGTCCACTAGAGACTGCCGCGCCCGTATAACCCACCATCAATACAATTAGACTTACATGTGATGTTGATAGTTTTGTAGACCTCGGCCATCTCATCGCTTCTCATTACCTCTTTGTGCGCTTCCTTACAGCTGACGAGCACCATGTTGGGGCAGTAATCACCGACGAGGATGACGCCCTCGCCATCCCGGAGCCAGGGACCCTCACTCTGTCCGGCGGCGGGAGCGACCACGACATGTTAACATGCGGACAGTGTCAGATGAATTTCCCCCTGGGAGACATTTTGGTTTTTATAGAACACAAGAAGAAACAGTGCTTAGGCCCGAACGGAGGCTGCTATGAAAAGAACCTGGATAAAAGTAGTCCTCCGCCCTCATCTCGTTCCGAGCTCAGGAAAGTGGCAGAGCCAGTGGAAATCGGTATCCAAGTCACGCCTGATGAGGACGACCGTCTTCACACGCCTACAAAGGGAATTTGCCCCAAGCAAGAGAACATTGCAGGTACGTGGCCATGTCTGTGGCATCCTCTTTTGTCCCTTTTCTTAACGTGTGAACCTGCAGGTTCTACAGGACTTAGCATTTTATTAGCAGGGCCTACTAGTCCATATACTACAGGACTCAACATTTTATTAGCAGGGCCTACTAGTCAAGGTACTACAGGGCTCATCACCTTATTAGCAAGGCCTACTAGTCTAGGTACTACAGGACTCAGCATTTTATTAGCAGGGCCTATAGTCCAGGTACTACAGGACCCAACATTCTCTTAGCAGGGCCTACTAGTCAAGGTACTACAGGGCTCAACATTTTATTAGCAGGGCCTACTAGTCCATGTACTAAAGGACCCAACATTCTATTAGCAGGGCCTACTAGTCAAAGTACTACAGGGCTCAACATTTTATTAGCAAGGCCTACTAGTCCAGGTACTACAGAGCTCAACATTTTATTTGCAGTGCCTATAGTCCAGGTACTACAGGACTCAACATTTTATTAGCAGGGTCTACTAGTCCAGGTACTACAGGACTCAACATTTTATTAGCAGGGCCTATAGTCCAGGTACTACAGTGCTCAACATTTTATTAGCAGGGTCTACTAGTCCAGGTACTACAGTGCTCAGCATCTTATTAGCAGGGCCTACTAGTCCAGGTACTACAGGACTCAACATGTTATTAGCAGGGCCTACTAGTCCAGGTACTACAGGGCTCAACATTTTATTAGCAGGGCCTACTAGTCCAGGTATGACAGGGCTCAGCATCTTATTAGCAGGGCCTACTAGTCCATGTACTTCAGGGCTCAGCATCTTAGTAGCAGGGCCTACTAGTCCAGGTACTACAGGACTCAACATTTTATTAGCAGGGCCTACTAGTCCAGGTACTTCCAAGACTCAACATTTTATTAGCAGGGCCTACTAGTCCATGTACTTCAGGACTTAATATTTTATTAGCAGGGCCTTCTAGTCCAGGTACTACAGGACTCAACATTTTATTAGCAGGGCCTACTAGTCCAGCTACTTCAAGACTCAACATTTTATTAGCAGGGCCTACTAGTCCATGTACTTCAGCACTTAATATTTTATTAGCAGGGCCTTCTAGTCCAGGTACTACAGGACTCAACATTTTATTAGCAGGGCCTACTAGTCCAGGTACTTCCAAGACTCAACATTTTATTAGCAGGGCCTACTAGTCCATGTACTTTAGGACTTAATATTTTATTAGCAGGGCCTTCTTGTCCCTGAACTACAGGACTCAACATGTTATTACCAGGGCCTACTCATCCAGATACTACAGTACTCAACATTTTATTAGCAAGGCCTACTAGTCCAGGTACTACGGGTCTCAGCATTTTATTTTCAGGGCCTACTAGTCCAGGTACTACAGGACTTAATATTTTATTAGCAGGGCCTACTAGTCCAGGTACTACAAGACTCATCATTTTATTTGCAGCACCTACATGTCGGTCCACTTACCTACACTTAGCTTTTAAAGGCAGCATATACTTATGTGCGACCATACTTATACCGGATGGTCCTTTTTTAAGCATATTTCAAGATAGGTGGTGCATGGGTGATGACACACATCTTAACATCACGTCTAACGTTAGCCCAACCTGTTAAGGTGGCTCGAAACCGGTGCCCCAAAGGCCATGAAATTTATAAGATTCCAGGGCTGCTGAATACCCTCCCATTCCCAAGGTCCAAAACCCAGCATAGTCAAAATGCTGGGTTTTGGTTCACTTTAAGAAGAGGTGAAGATCTAAATTTCTCCTGAGGTCATCACTACGTTAGAGGTAGTGATATAGATTTAAGGGGCAATATAATTTTGAAAAAGTTGGATGCCGCTAATATGCTCTCCAATCTTGGCTACCACTTCTCTTGGATGTCCATCAGCCTTAGGTATGTGGGCCTGTAGACCCAAGACGATCATCTAAATACTGGGGTGTAGCTCCTCAGTCCAGTCTGCTTTAATTCGAGTATTAAGGGAGACCACCAGCAAGACCATAAGTGTCTATTATAGCATTTAGCAGAGAGGAGAAACATATTTTAGACTCCTTAGGAAGTCTCTGATCTATTTCTGGCCGGGTTCCAGCAGCTTTGTGTACGTGTGTGTGGCCATAGACATATGACGGCCACATGGCAATCATCATCCGCCTATACGTCTAAAGGCCGTTTAAGACAAAAAAGGAAAAGTGCTGAGAGATTTGGGATTCTTCTTGGCCTAAACTGGGCCTAAACAGGCCCATTATACTCATGAGTAGAGTAAAGTTCTCAGCCATCTTACAGAGCATACTTGGCTACTATTTATGTTGTGCAACCATCGTTATAGGTGTGTGCCCATAGAACCAAGGCAATTATCTCGATACTGGGGTCTACCCTACAGGTAGCTCCCTGGTGCAGTCTGTTCTCATAGACCCCAGATCATCTTAATAATAGGGTCTACCCTACAGGTAGCTCCCTGGTCCAGTCTGTTCTCATAGACCCAAGATCATCTTAATAACGGGGTCTACCCTACAGGTAGCTCCCTGGTCCAGTCTGTTCTCATAGACTCAAGATCATCTCCTGATAACGGGGTCTACCCTACAGGTAGCTCCCTGGTTCAGTCTGTTCTCATAGACCCAAGATCATCTTAATAATGGGGTCTACCCTACAGGTAGCTCTCCGGTCCAAGTATTGAGGGAAGCCACTGACCACTCGGCAAAGAACGTGTCTATTATCGCATTTAGCCATGTAGACCCAAGATCATCTTAATAATGGGGTCTACCCTACAGGTAGCTCTCCAGTCCAGTCTGCTCTCATAGACCCAAGACGATCAACTTTATATTGGGGCCTACCCTACAGTCCAGTCTGGATCCAAGTATTGAGGGATTTCACTGACCACTAGGCAAAGAATGTACCTATTGTAGCATTTAGCCGGGTAGACCCAAGATCATCTTCATAATGGGGTCTACCCTACAGGTAGCTCCCTGGTCCAGTCTGGATCCAAGTATTGAGGGATGTCACTGACCACTCGGTAAAGAATGTGGCTATTGTAGCTTTTAGCCAGGTAGACCCAAGATCATCTTAATACTGGAGTCTACCCTACAAGTAGCTCTCCAGTCCAGTCTATTCTCATAGACCCAAGACGATCAACTTTATACTTTATATTGGGGCCTACCATACAGGTAGCCCCAGTATTAAGATGATTGTCTTGGGTCTACTCTGCTAGATGCAACAATAGACACGTTCTTTGCTGAGTGGTCAATGGCATCGCTCAATACTTGGATTTAGCAGGCTAGGCCCAAGATCACCTTCATAATGGGGTCTACCCTACAGGTAGCTCTCCTGTCCAGTCTGTTCTCATAGACCCAAGATCATCTTAATAATGGGGTCTACCCTACAGGTAGCTCTCCAGGTCCAAGTATTGAGAGAAGCCACTGACCACTCAGCAAAGGAAGTGTCTATTGAAGCATTTAGCCGGGTAGACCCAAGATCATCTTAATAATGGGGTCTACCCTACAGGTAGCTCCCTGGTCCAATCTATTCTCATAGACCCAAGATCATATTAATAATGGGGTCTACCCTACAGGTAGCTCTCCAGGTCCAAGTATTGAGGGAAGCCACTGACCACTCGGTAAAGATTGTGTCTATTATCGCATTTAGCCGGGTAGACCCAAGCCGATCATCTCAAATCCAGAGCCTACCAAACATTTGGCTCCGTCTACACCGAGGGCTTCTCCCGTCATCTTTCAACCTCTCCTCTTCTTCGTTGCATGTAATAAGCGCCATCCGAACAAGTAATTAATCAGAAGATTAAGGCCTCGGTATCTCTATTTCTCCATCGCGCGATCCCGCGCCTTTCATCCTTCTGCCAGGGAAACACTTTCGCTACCTTATGATGCTGAAGTTGCATTGATTTGCATGTTAGAAGTTCGGGGATTAGCTTTAATCCTAAATCTATTTATACTGAAGCCTGTGCGGAGGAGAGTTTCCCTTTTCCCCTTTCCTCGATTGCAAACCTGCTCTTCCCCCAAGAGAATGGCGGCACCCCCCCCCCACCACCCCCCCTTCCCCCCGCCCCAGAGCCCGTCTCTGCCATATATACAGTTTATCAAAGGAAATAGTTTCCTGCAGAGTTATTAGTGACAAAAGAATTTGGAATGTTGGGATTTGGGAATGCCGCCTGTGCGGGTGTGTGGCGAGGAGAGGAAGCTTGTACAGACTGGCGTGTGTTTACTCAGCAGGCCGAGGAGCTCCGCCGTAAAGGGGGCAAAGGCGGCGTTGTCTCGCAGCGCGCGCTTCCTCGCCACCGCCATTGGGAAATCCGAGACGCCTCCGGTGTGCTCTAGTTATTTCAGCCGCACCTACAGCTTTCCCAAATCGTATCATGTCCACAAGGCTCAAAAGAAAAAAACTCAGGCTTCCGTTTTGTGCTGCGCAACAGCGTTTCCTCCCCCCAGATCCCGTGTTACAATGTATCAACCGCTAACAGCGAGTGATACAAATTAACAGCTAAAGTGACAAAACTTAGGTTTTCCATGCATCTGGTTAACTGTCGTCACCCGGCAATCGGTTCTGATTAACTGGCGTCAACCGGCAATCGGTTCTGATTAACTGGCGTCACTCGGTTCTGGTTAACTGGCGTCACCCAGAAATCGGTTCTGATTAACTGGCGTCACCCAGCAATCGGTTCTGATTAACTGGCGTCACCCGGCAATCGGTTCTGATTAACTGGCGTCACCCAGCAATCGGTTCTGATTAACTGGCGTCACCCAGCAATCGGTTCTGATTAACTGGCGTACCTGGCGTAAAGGGGGCAGAGGCGGATTGTCCTCGCCACCGCCGTTGGGAAATCCGAGACGCCTCCTAGTGTGCGCCAGTTATTTCTGCCACACCTAGAGCTTTCCCAAATCGTATCATGTCCACAAAGCTCAAAGAAAAAAACCTCAGGCTTCCGTTTTGTGCTGCGCGAGAGCCTTTCCTCCCTCCAGATCCCGTGTTACAATGTATCAACCGCTAACAGCGAGTGATACAAATTAACAGCCAAAGTGACAAAACTTAGGCTTTCCATGCGTCTGATTAACTGTCGTCACCCGGCAATCGGTTCTGATTAACTGGTGTCACTCAGGTTCTGATTAACTGGCGTCACTTGGTTCTGATTAACTGGCGTCACCCGGCAATCCGTTCTGATTAACTGGCGTCACTCGGTTCTGATTGACTGGTGTCACTTGTCAATCAGTTCTGATTAACTGACGTCACTCGGGTTCTGATTAACTGGCGTCACTCGGTTCTGATTAACTGGCGTCACTCGGTTCTGATTAACTGGCGTCACTCGGTTCTGATTAACTGGCGTCACTCGGTTCTGATTGACTGGCGTCACTCGGTTCTGGTTAACTGGCGTCACTCGGTTCTGATTAACTGGCGTCACTCGGTTCTGGTTAACTGGCCTCACCCTACAATTGGTTCTGATTAACTGTCGTCACTCGGCAATCGGTTCTGATTAACTGGTGTCACCCTGCAATTGGTTATGGTTAACTGGCGTCACCCGGCAATCGGTTCTGATTAACTGGCGTCACCCAGCAATCGGTTATGGTTAACTGGCGTCACCCTGCAATCGGTCCTGATTAACTGGCGTCACTCGGCAATCGGTTCTGCTTAACTGGCGTCACTCTGTTCTGATTAACTGGCATCACCCTGCAATCGGTTCTGATTAACTGGTGTCACTTGCTTCTGATTAACTGGCATCACTTGGTTCTGATTAACTGGCGTCACCCTGCAATCGGTTCTGATTTACTGGTGTCACCCGGCAATCGGTTCTGATTAACTGGTGTCACGCTGCAATCGGTTCTGATTAACTGGCGTCACCCTGCAATCGGTTCTGATTTACTGGTGTCACCCGGCAATCGGTTCTGATTAACTGGTGTCACGCTGCAATCGTTTCTGATTAACTGGTGTCACTTGGTTCTGATTAACTGGCATCACCCTGCAATCGGTTCTGATTAACTGGCGTCACCCAGCAATCGGTTCTGATTAACTGGCGTCACCCAGCAATCGGTTCTGATTAATTGGTGTCACCCTGCAATCGGTTCTGATTAACTGGCGTCGCTCGGTAATCGGTTCTGATTAACTGGCGTCACTCTGTAATCGGTTCTGATTAATTGGAGTCACTCGGTAATCGGTTCTGATTAACTGGCATCACCCGGCAATCGGTTCTGATTAACTGGCGTCACCCGGCAATTGGTTCTGATTAACTGGCGTCACCCAGCAATTGGTTCTAAATAAACGGGCGTCACCCGGCAATTGGTTCTGATTAATTGGTGTCACCCTGCAATTGGTTCTGATTAACTAGCGTCACCCTGCAATTGGTTCTGGCTAACTGGTGTCACCCAGCAAATGGTTCTGATTAACTGGCCTCACACGAGAATTGGTTCTGATTAACTGGCGTCACCCGGCAATCGGTTCTGATTAACTGGCATCACTCGGTTCTGATTAACTGCCGTCACCTGGCAATCGGTTCTGATTAACTGCCGTCACCCGGCAAATCGGTTCTGATTAACTGGCGTCACCCAGCAATTGGTTCTGATTAACTGGCGTCACCCAGCAATCGGTTCTGATTAACTGGCGTCACCCAGCAATCGGTTCTGATTAACTGGCGTCACCCAGCAATTGGTTATGATTCATTGGAGTCACTTGGTTATCATCTCTGATTAACTGGCATCACCCAGCAATCGGTTCTGATTAACTGGCGTCACCCAGCAATCGGTTCTGATTAACTGGCGTCACCCAGCAATTGGTTCTGATTAACTGGCGTCACAAGGTTCTGATTAACTGGCGTCACCCGGCAATCGGTTCTGATTAACTGGCATCACCCAGCAATCGGTTCTGATTAACTGGCGTCACCCAGCAATTGGTTCTGATCAACTGGCGTCACCCAGCAATCGGTTCTGATTAACTGGCATCACCCGGCAATCGGTTTTGATTAACTGGCGTCACCTTGCAATCGGTTCTGATTAACTGGCGTCACCCAGCAATCGGTTCTGATTAACTGGCGTCACCCAGCAATTGGTTCTGATCAACTGGCGTCACCCAGCAATCGGTTCTGATTAACTGGCATCACCCGGCAATCGGTTTTGATTAACTGGCGTCACCTTGCAATCGGTTCTGATTAACTGGCGTCACCCAGCAATCGGTTCTGATTAACTGGCGTCACCCAGCAATTGGTTCTGATTAACTGGCGTCACCCTGCAATCGGTTCTGATTAACTGGCGTCACCCAGCAATTGGTTCTGATTAACTGGCATCACCTGGCAATTGGGTCTGATTAAATGGCGTCACCCTGCAATTGCTTTTGATTAACTGGCGTCACTCGGTTCTGGTTAACTGGCGTCACCCAGCAATTGGTTCTGATTAACTGGCATCACCTGGCAATTGGGTCTGATTAAATGGCGTCACCCGGCAATTGGGTCTGATTAAATGGCGTCACCCGGCAATTGGGTCTGATTAAATGGTGTCACCCAGCAAATGGTTCTGATTAACTGGCCTCACACGAGAATTGGTTCTGATTAACTGGCGTCACCCGGCAATCGGTTCTGATTAACTGGCATCACTCGGTTCTGATTAACTGCCGTCACCTGGCAATCGGTTCTGATTAACTGCCGTCACCCGGCAATCGGTTCTGATTAACTGGCATCACCCCGCAATCGGTTATGATTCATTGGAGTCACTTGGTTATCGTCTCTGATTAACTGGCATCACCCAGCAATCGGTTCTGATTAACTGGCGTCACCCAGCAATCGGTTCTGATTAACTGGCGTCACCCAGCAATTGGTTCTGATTAACTGGCGTCACCCGGCAATCGGTTCTGATTAACTGGCATCACCCCGCAATCGGTTCTGATTAACTGGCGTCACCCAGCAATCGGTTCTGATTAACTGGCGTCACCCAGCAATCGGTTCTGATTAACTGGCGTCACCCAGCAATCGGTTCTGATTAACTGGCGTCACCCTGCCATCGGTTCTGATTAACTGGCGTCACCCTGCAATCGGTTCTGATTAACTGGCATCACCCCGCAATCGGTTCTGATTAACTGGCGTCACCCAGCAATCGGTTCTGATTAACTGGCGTCACCCTGCCATCGGTTCTGATTAACTGGCGTCACCCTGCCATCGGTTCTGATTAACTGGCGTCACCCTGCAATCGGTTCTGATTAACTGGCATCACCCGGCAATTGGTTCTGATTAACTGGCGTCACAAGGTTCTGATTAACTGGCGTCACCCGGCAATCGGCTATGATTAACTGGCATCACCCGGCAATTGGTTCTGATTAACTGGCGTCACAAGGTTCTGATTAACTGGCGTCACCCAGCAATTGGTTCTGATCAACTGGCGTCACCCAGCAATCGGTTCTGATTAACTGGCATCACCCGGCAATCGGTTTTGATTAACTGGCGTCACCTTGCAATCGGTTCTGATTAACTGGCGTCACCCAGCAATCGGTTCTGATTAACTGGCGTCACCCAGCAATTGGTTCTGATTAACTGGCGTCACCCTGCAATCGGTTCTGATTAACTGGCGTCACCCAGCAATTGGTTCTGATTAACTGGCATCACCTGGCAATTGGGTCTGATTAAATGGCGTCACCCTGCAATTGCTTTTGATTAACTGGCGTCACTCGGTTCTGGTTAACTGGCATCACTCGGTTCTGGTTAACTGGCGTCACCCAGCAATCGGTTCTGATTAACTGGCATCACTCGGTTCTGATTAACTGGCGTCACCCAGCAATTGGTTCTGATTAACTGGCATCACCTGGTAATTGGGTCTGATTAAATGGCGTCACCCGGCAATTGGGTCTGATTAAATGGCGTCACCCGGCAATTGCTTTTGATTAACTGGCATCACTCGGTTCTGCTTAACTGGCCTCACCCTGCAATCGGTTCTGATTAACTGGCATCACTCGGTTCTGGTTAACTGGCCTCACCCTGCAATCGGTTCTGATTAACTGGCGTCACTCGGTTCTGGTTAACTGGCATCACCCGGTTCTGGTTAACTGGCGTCACCCAGCAATCGGTTCTGATTAGCTGGCATCACTCAGTTCTGTTTAACTGGTCTCACCCTGCAATCGGTTCTGATTAACTGGCGTCACCCTGCAATCGGTTCTGATTAACTGGCGTCACCCTGCAATTGGTTCTGATTAACTGGTGTCACCCTGCAATTGGTTCTGATTAACTGGCATCACTCGGTTCTGATTAACTGGCATCACCCGGCAATCGGTTCTGATTAACTGGCGTCACTCGGTTCTGATTAGTTGGCATCACCCTGCAATCCTATTATCTGGCGTCAACCCGCAATCGGTTCTGATTAGATTAGAGCCTATGAATGTACGGAGAGCTGGGCGCCTCCCCTCTACCTGTTGAGGTCCACGCCGACCCACACCTGTGCCGGGGATCGGTAAGTGTAAACTGGGTTATTTCTAGGCCAAATCTGAATATAACAGAGAGAGGTAATTGCCGGGACTAATGGGGTTTTGGTCTTCTTTAAGAAAAGGTTTAACAAGTAGTAACTCTTTCCTGTCCATTTTGAGATTATTAGGTCGTCAGGATTAGAGTTAGATACATTCGGGATGCCTGGGAGGGTTAAAGTGGACCAAAACCCACCTTGATCGATCGATTCCCAAAATTCCCCAAAAATTCCAAGATCGTGATGCCCCGCTGTGTGAAAGCCCACAGGTCGCCCCGTTCACTCACCTTTGTACCGGCTCGAATGGCGCATGCGCGGGCTGTGGCCACATCCCCGCTATCCCTCTAGCAGGGTTAGGCATTTGTGAATATCCGGCACGGGCCGGCAGAGGGAAGCGGGGATGCGGCTGCCATCGCGCTCAAGCTTGCTGATTGGACGAGCGGCAGCGCATGTGCCGTAGGACGGGAAAGAGGCGAGTTTCTTCAGGCGATCTGGGGGGTTTCACACAGCGATTGGGGATCGGGATAGTCAAAATCCTGGGTTTTGGTCCACTTTAAGGTGGGAATAGTCAGGCTCGGACTGGTCCACAGGGTTAGCAGTAAATATCATGCTCTTTGAGGGTCTTCATCACTGAAACCTGAACTATGAATAGCTTAGTTGCGGCATCCCCGAGCGCATGCCCCCAGACAATACAGCCTGGAACAATGTTTCTGTGCCTGGGCCCTAAATATAATCTGGTAATACTGGCATCTAAGTTTGGGGTGGGCCCCGGGGTCAGTTTCACTAATGGGCCCCAGATACCCCAGCCCAACACTAGTCATAGGGCCATCATCTTCATAAAATATTGCTCTGGTTCGATGTCTTAAACTGGACCAAAATCCAGGATTTTGACCATTCTGGGTTTTTTTTACCTTTCCCCTAGGGCACCCCGATCTGGGATGCCCCACTTTGTGAACCACCGAAACCAACTCACCTCTTCCCAGTCCTACGGCGCATGTGCGGCCTCTCGTCCAATCAGCGTGCTCTGATACGCTCCCACCCCTTAGGCTAAGGCGAGCGGCTCAGAACGCGCTAGCGGCTGCATCCCCCGCTTCCCTCTAACAGGGAGCGTGCCCACGCCGGCCATTCACAAAAGCCTGGTGCGGGCACGCGCCCTGCTAGAGGGATAGCGGGGATGCGGCTCGCGAATGCGCCATTGGACCAAAAAAGAAGGTAAGTGAATGGGGCGACCTGGGGGTTTCACACAGTGGGGCATTCCGATTTTGGATGCCCTGGGGGAAGGGAATCGATCGGCCCGGGAATCCGGACCGATCGATTCCCTCCCCCCAGGGCATTCAAAATCGGGATGCCCCGCTGTGTGAAAGCCTTAGATTCCCGACCGATCGCCGTGGATTTCGGTCCACTTTAATGCAACACCGTTGCTATATTTTTTAATTATATATATAGTGTGAGTCAGACTTACGCCTTCCTGAGCAACATTTCCATTGTTGTGATTTTTTTTTCTTTTCCTTTTTTTTCTTTTTCTTTTTTTTTTCTACTCCTCAACTTTTAAAGCAATTATAGGTTAATTCCAGAAATAGCGACGCCAAACTCGCTGCGTCAGCTGCAGCAAAACACTTTCCTTGTTTTTTTTCTGCATAACAATCGTGTTTTTTTTTTTTTTTATTTCCTCTCCCTTTTTTTTTTTCTCCTTCTTCTTCGTATGTTTCCTCTTTGCTACACTTAAAACAACGCGGCCGGCTTTAAATACTCTGCAAAGATTAAAGAATAAAACGCGGTCGCCTCAGATGTAAAGAGTAATTTAATGTGGCAGAAGCATTAATTATTTTAGCTTAATTGAATCCTTAGGACTGCAGCGGCTGCAAATTTTATGGACGAGGCCTGTTTGTTATTTGCTTTTTCGCCCTCTTCTTCTTCTTCTTTTTTTTTTTTTGTCGTGTAGAGAAAAGAGAAAGTGTAATGACCTTATCTGTCACATACCTACCAACTTTTCAGGGTGAGAAAGAGGGGCATTTGTTAAATTAGGCCATGCCTCCTCATTGAGGGATGGGTGAAGCCACGCCCCCTCATTGAGGGATGGATGAAGTCACGCCCTCTCATTGAGGGATGATGAAGCCACGCCCCCTCATTGAAGGATGGATAGGAGATACATTGTAACGTTACAACACTAGACACACTTTCAATAGGCAAATGAATCATTTATTGCTGCAGATCTGCATGTTACACCTGAAAGAGGGATGGTATGTAAATGAAGCCACGCCCCCTCATTGGGGGATGGGTGAAGCCACGCCCCCCTCATTGAGAGATGGATGAAGCCACACCCCCTCATTGATAGGAGATACATTGTAACAAACAATAGAAACACTTTCAATAGGCAAATGAATAATTTATTGCTGCAGATCTGCATGTTACACCTCAAAGAGGGACAATATTTAAATGAAGCCACACCCCCTCATTGAGGGATAGATGAAGCCAAACCCCCACATTGGGGGATGTATGAAGTCACGCCCCCTCATTGAGGGATGGATGAAGCCACGCCCCCTCATTGAGGGATGGATGAAGCCACACCCCCTCATTGAGGAATTGATAGCAGATATATAGTAACAACAATAGAAACACTTTGAATAGGCAAATGAATCATTTATTGCTGCAGATCTGCAGGTTACACCTCAAAGAGGGACAAATGAGAACAATGAGGGACAGGGGGACATGGACTCAAAAGATGGACAGTTCCTCCAAATCAGGGACACTTAGGAGGTATGTCTGTCAAGCCTCGGTGCAAGGAGGGAAACGTTCTGTAATCGGGGTGAGAACGCGTTGGTAATGGATTTTTGTCACACTCGCAGGCCCGCTCCGAGAGTAGGGAGACGTAGATGGTGAAGTCAGACGATATCCTCTATCCCTCTACAGGCCTTCAACATAGCTGGTTAAATGCAGGTCCCAAAGGTCTGGGTTACTAAGGTGAGAGCTATTATCAGAATGTGACAGATTGCTTCCTATTTTCTTCCAGTCTTCTACACCTGCTCCTTAAATTGGACTGAAACCCAGGATTTTGCTACTTGTGAACTCACTGCCACCACCTCGTAGATCAATAACTGTTGTCTTTTATGGTAATTGTTCGTGTAGACTTTACAGCTCGGGTGTGAAGTTTGTAGGATATATAATTTTCCCCACACAGTAATGTGAGTTTAGACCCAACCTCGTGCTTCCTATTCAGCTCCGAATACTGGTGAGGTTTTCATGTTCAATGCTCTTGGCCATGTTAGTGTTGTTGGGCGTTTGCTCCTATGGCAGGTTACTGCAGGTGCCCTGACAGTTCTTGGAAACCGAGGGTGGAGTGATTCACTTTGGCTGCCCATGAGGACGGCTTGGGAAAATCAAAACTAACATTTTTCTGACTTGTAATAAAAACCCGACCCGGTGCCTTTTCTAGGAAGCCTGAATGTGTGTCTGAACATGTTTAGTTTTCTACGAAACCCATCTGTGCTTCGTGGATCCCTCAGTGACAAAATCACTTTCATGTTCACCTTACGCATGGCAATCTGGGAAATTAAAATACAAGTTATGTAGTGAAGGCCTTCATAGTGTTCATTCAACCTTTGCAGATCTCTACAAGAGCTATAGAGTCGGCTATGTGGAGACAATCCATGATTTGTTCTCAAGCAGAGGGTTGGAGAACACCTCCTTAGAGGACTTTTCTTCTTTTCCAGGCCCCGCCTTAGAGGACTTTTCTTCTTTTTCAGACCCCGCTTTAGAGGACTTTTCTTCTTTTTCAGACCCCCTAGGGTCTTTAAATATGGGCAGTGGTGCAGCTCAGCAGTTGTAATCCAAAATTGTAGTAGTTCCTAATCCATTGTGATCTCCTGGTCGAGCTTGTATAACTGATCCGGGACCAGGGGAATGATCGGCCTGTTACTTTGGTCCTGTGTCAGTCATTCAAGCTTGGCCAGGAGATCACAGAGGATTAGGACTACTATGATTTTCCGCTGTCCATATTTTAAGACCCCAGAAGGTCTGGGGTCCTGTAAGACCCGAGGAGGTAAAATCCTGTAAGGCAGAGTTCTCCAGCCCTCTCCTGGAATCCATGGAATATGGACTGTCCATATTTTAAGACCCCAGAAGTTCTGGAAAAGTTGTAAATTCCTGTAAGCCGGAGTTCCCCAACCCTCTCCTGGAATCCATTGAATATGGACTGTCCATGGACTGTCCATATTTTAAGACCCTAGAGTTTCTGGAAAAGAGATAAAATCCTGTAAGATGCAGTTCCCTGACCCTCTCTTGGAATCCATGGAATATGGACTGTCCGTATTTTAAGACCCCAGAGGTTCTGTAAAAGAGGAAAAATCCTGTAAGGCGGAGTTCCCCAACCCTCTCCTGGAATCCATGGAATATAGACTGTCCATATTTTAAGACCCCAAGGGATCTGGAAAAGAAGAAAAACCTCTAAAATCATAGTAGTCCTAATCCTCTGTGATCTCCTGGCTGAGCTTGGTTGACTGACGCGGGGCCGAGGAAACAATCTGCCCTCTGATTGTCTTGTCTTAGGACTTCCGGTATGCAGATTGTTACTTCGGCTCACCTTCAGTCATTCAACCTTGGCCAGGAGATCACAGAGGAGTAGGACTACTATGATTTTCCATTGTCCTTATTTTAACTGCGCAGGGGGTCTGGAACGGAGGAAAAATCCTCTAAGGCGGAGTTTCCCAACCCTCTCCTGGAATTAATATGAACTGTCCGTATTTTAAGACCCAAGGGAGTCTGGAAAAGATCAAAATTGTAGTAGGCCTAATCCTCTGTGATCTCCTGGCCAAGCTTTGATCACTGACGTGGGGCCGAAGGAAATGATCTGCCCTCCGATTGTCTTAGGAGCCTTACTTTGGCCCCACGTCAGTCATTCAACCTTGGCCAGGAGACCACAGAGGAGTAGGACTGCTATGATTTTCCTCATTCTAAGACCCCTAGTGCCCGACACCTGGAGCGGCTCCCCCAGCTGTTGTGGATCCGATTATTTGATGGCCTCAATGGCTTCAGTGATCTCTGTTTGCAGTTGGGAAGTTCAAAGTCAGCAGCTATATACTGGTGACTGCCGATAGCCATGATGGCTACATGGTTGCGTTACGGAGGAATGAGCGGCCATTTTTGATCTCCCTCGTTTTGGGACAGATCAATCGCGGACATATCTCTTGTTCGAAGCCTGACACCTTAAAGCGGCTCCTGCAGCTGTCGTGAACCCAAATCTTTGATGGCCTCAATGGGTTAATTGATCTCTGTTTGCAGTTGGGAGGTTCAAAGTCAGCAGCTATATACTGGTGGCTGCCGATAGCCATGACAGTTACATGGTCACGGAGTTCCCCAAACCTCTCCTGGAATCCATGGAATATGGACTGTCCTTATTTTAAGCAAAAGAAGTAAAATCCTCTAAAATCCTAGCAGTCCCAATCCTCTGTGATCTCCTGGCCGAGCTTGGATGACTGATCCCGGACCGAGGAAATGATCTGCCCTCTTATTGTCTTGTCTTAGGACCTCCGGTATGCAGAGCATTAATTCGGCCCTGCGTCAGTCATTCAACCTTGGCCAGGAGACCACAGAGGAGTAGGACTACTATGATTTTCCTTATTCTAAGATCCCTAGGGGTCTGGAAAAGAGGAAAAACCCTGTAAGGTGGAGTTCCCCAACCCTCTCCTGGAATCCATGGAATATGGACTGTTCGTATTTTAAGACCCCAGGGGGTCTGGAAAAGAGGAAAAATCCACTAAAGTCCTAGTAGGCCCACTCCTCTGTGATCTCCTGGCCGAGCTTGGATGACTGACATGGGTCCGAGGAAACCTCTGGTATGCAGAGCGTCAGTCATTCAACCTTGGCCAGGAGATCCCAGAGCATTAAGACTGCTGTGATTTTCCACTGTCCATATTTTAAGACCCCAGGGGGTCTGGAAAAGAGGAAAAATCCTCTAAAATCCTAGTAGCCCAAATCCTCTGTGATCTCCATGGCCAAGCTTGGATGACTGACGCGGGGCCGAGTAAACGATCTGCCCTCCGATTGTCTTGCCTTAGGACTCCGCAGCCCATTCTGGGGACGGGAGATAAACACCGCCACCGGCGCATAATAAGCCATCTGATTCATTTTTAATTATTTTGTTACAAATGAAGATTAGCGGAAGCAGTGTGTGGAAGCGATTGATTGTTGAATGGAAGGGGCCGAGATTATCCTTTTTTTTTTTTTTTTTTTCTAAAGTGGTGACAGCTAATTATCAGAGCTGTCTTTAGCCAAATGTGGCCTCTTTCTTGCTGCCGTTCCGTGATGGGCATTAGACTCGCCTGTTACAAGGCAGGTCCCTGACACTCATCATATCTGCTTAGGGTTTTAATAGACCGAATTTACAGTCATTTCAGGGGGTTCAAAGCGGCTTACCACTTGGCTGCCGTGCGCGCGTCAAGCGGGATTCTGTGAAGCTTGGCATGTGTTAGGCTTGCACGGGGCGTCCGCGGTAGGAGGCCTGCGGTGACACCTGATGTCACCGCCGCTAAAGAAAATTTGAGGGGTAATTACGGGAAGGGCAGATCATCGACATATAGGCATGTCGAATTTAGAAATAAGAAAAAAAAAAAAAAAAGAAGGCAGCGGGAACGGTGTCAGGGACGGCTAAAGTCAAACAGATAAATGAAGGCCGCGCTTAGGAAAGTCAAGAATAAGCTTTTTACTGCAAATGGGCATTTCTAAAAGTGTGAATTCCGAGAGCTGAACTGGAAATAGAAGAGCCTAAGTGGATACCGATAGCCATGACGGCTAAGTTACAGAGGCATGAGCGGCCATTTTTGATCTGCCGCGTTTTGAGACAGGTCAATCCTAGACATATCTCTTGTTCAAGACCCGGCACCTTGAGCGGCTCCTGCAGTTGTCGTGAACCCAAATCATTGATGGCCTCAATGGGTTCAGTGATCTCTGCAGTTGTGAAGTTCAAAGTCAGCAGCTATATACCGGTGGCTGCCGATAGCCATGACGGCTATGTGGTCACGTTACGGAGGAAATTAGCGGCCATTTTTGATCTGTCACATTTTGGGACAGATCAGTGGTGGACATATCTCTTATTCAAGGCCCCGCACCTTGAGCTGCAGCTGTTGTGAACCTAAATCTTTGATGGCCTCAATGGGTTCAGTGATTTCTATTTGCAGTTGTGAAGTTCAAAGTCAGCAGCTGTATACCGGTGGCTGCCGATAGCCATAACGGCTACGTGGTCACGTTACGGAGGAATGAGCAGCCATTTTTGATCTGCCGCGTTTTAGGACAGATCAATTGCGGACATATCTCTTGTTCAAGGCCTAGCACCTTGAGCGGCTCCTGCAGTTGTCGTGAACCTGATTCTTTAATGGCCTCAATGGGTTCAGTGATCTCTGTTTGCAGTTGGGAAGTTCAAAGTCAGCAGCTATATACTGGTGGTTGCTAATAGCCATGACAACTGCATGGTCACATTGCGGAAGATCTGCTGCGTTCTGGGACAGATCAGTCGTGGATATATCTCTTGTTCAAGGCCCGGCACCTTGAGTGGCTCCTATAGCTGTCGTGAACCCGAATCTTTGATGGCCTCAATGGCTTCAGTGATCTCTGTTTGCAGTTGGGAAGTTCAAAGTCAGCAGCTATATACCCGTGGCTGCCCATAGCCATGACGGCTACATGGTCACGTTACGGAGGAAATTAGCGGCCATTTTTGATCTGTCACATTTTGGGACAGATCAGTGGTGGACATATCTCTTATTCAAGGCCCCGCATCTTGAGCTGCAGCTGTTGTGAACCTAAATCTTTGATGGCCTCAATGGGTTCAGTGATCTCTGTTTGCAGTTGGGAATTTCAAAGTCAGCGGCTATATACTGGTGGCTGCTAATAGCCATGAGGGCTACATGATCACATTATGGAGGAATGAGCGGCCATTTTTGATCTGCCGCATTTTGGGACAGATCTTTCGTGGATATATCTCTTATTCAAGGCCCGGCACCTTGAGCGGCTTCTCCAACTGTTGTGAACCCGAATCTTTGATTGGCTCAATAGGTTCAGTGATCTCTGTTTGCAATTGGGAAGTTCAAAGTCAGCGGCTATATACTGGTCGAAGAAGGTAAATAAAGGGTTATGGTCTTTACTTACCATTTGCAAGTAACAACATCCCCTTTTGGGGTAAAGGAAAGAGAAACAGATAGACACGGACAACACATTTGTACATACCCAACATTATAGGGGAACTTACGGGTTTGAGACGGCAACGTGATGGGCTCAGGGGTGGGGCATCCAAATTGCTAGAGCCCCACCCTGCGCAATAACCCCTGCAACCTAACTTAACCTCGATCATTGTCCGAATTGTGGTCCTGCCGCTGGTGGTCATGTAAGGTTAAGGTAGTTAAGGGGACGTTTGGTTGTTAGGGACAGTGGCAGTGATGCTGGGGAAGGTTGCCACCCTGCCAGTGAGGGGTTAATTCTTACTAATAGATAAGCTCAGCACACTTATTCACTGATTGGTGCCTGGGCCAATGAAAGGGAGGCCCAGGAAGTGCTTGGTGGAGAGTTCTGGAGAAGAATGTGAGACATTGACCATAGCTTTATTGCTGGGCCTCAGAGGCTGGAGAGGATGGGGACCAGTGCCCACTGGAGGAGCACTGGCCGGCTCCCTCTTTGGGGGGTGTTAGGAATCACAGCTGATGCATTTTCTACCTGTGGGGCATTGGAGGCCACTGTGGATAGTACCCCTTGTAGTGGGCTACGGTGAGAGGTGGTAACCGAAGGGAGGAACACCCGCTTGGAAGGAAACTGCTGGAAGGCAGACCAGAGAAGTCAAGCGTAAAGGTGGGCCCTTGTTGGTAAGTTACTACCAGTTGCTGTCTTGTGGAAGTTGCCCTAATAAAAATGGGGATGCCCCGCTAACTATACACATGACTCATATTACTTCTATGTTCAAGAGGACCTAAATCTCTCGAGTGAGTTCCGAACCTCCCCTGTGTTCCCCATATCATCAGAAGCCCCTTAAACAGCCGGGCATGGGCCTAGGGCATTTCCCCTCTGTAATAAAGGCCGGGTGGCAACCTTAGCCCCCAGCGGGTGACGGGTCTGCAAACTGAAGGCTGTGCAAGGGGCCCTTGGTCCTTAGGTTGTGCCTTATTGTTCTAAAGTTTTGGCGTTACAATGGAGGGTGGGGCATGAGCAGATACGACGGTATCACCCCATCAGGGAGAAGAAATGTCCGACTCCCTAGAATCCTTAAAACTTTTTAAAGATTTTATTTCATAATGTTTCAAAAAAATCCAAAAACTGAAAGGCCGTAGATGTAGATGCAACAGTATCTGTGACGCGTTTCATAACCATCAGTTACTTTTTTTTACTGTACTGGCCAATGGCCGCTATTTGTTTCTGTTTATTGGTAATTGCAGTATCTGTGACGCGTTTCATAACCATCAGTTACTTTTTTTTACTGTACTGGCCAATGGCCGCTATTTGTTTCTGTTTATTGGTAATTGCAGTATCTGTGACGCGTTTCATAACCATCAGTTACTTTTTTTTACTGTACTGGCCAATGGCCGGTATTTGTTTTTTTTTTTTTTTTTATTGGTAATTGTTATTGCAGGTCTACCTTTCTCATCCTCAATTGCCAATATATTAAAAAAAATAAATGGTCAGGTGGCGACCCTACTGCGGGCATCCCATAAATCATCCCTGGTGCGCGTTACAGAAGTAGCCATTAGTCTAAGTACTTCTCTGACGACTAAATCATTTCAAAAAGCAACATTCTCTTTCCCCCCCCTATTGCAGAAGTGTTGCAGCCCCTGCCGTGGACCATGTTTCGCCCCCCCCCCGCCCCGCGTGCTGTGCCGGACGCCTGACATTCACGGTATATTTAGAGAGAGGTATGCGGCAGCCATTAAAGGTGTGTCGGCCTGTCACACGTTTACAGTTCAGCTCCATAGAATAGATTAGATAGAGGCCTCCTCCCCTCCGGGGTCATCGGCGGGCTGGATCCTTCACAAGGAAATAAGAGTGAAACTCTGGAGGGCCCCCGGTCACCAGGAAACTGCGGGCAGAAATAAATGGAGTTTATACGCTCAAGTGCTCGTGCTGGTATTTTTGTAGCCCGGGAATACGGTCATCGTCCAGAGCTCAAGGACGACACTCAACTTCTTCAGCACTTTTTTCTTTCCATCAGATAAAAGCTCAGGTGTTTTTAACTCTTCCGCTGCTCAAACCAACGCACCCTTGAGGCCTAATTTAATGCCGGGGGTTTATGTGACTACAGGGGTAAAACCCCATTGAAACGTGTCATGGATACGGTTTCATCGACATGCGCTGACTTTTTTTTTACCATTATGGAATAAAGTCTTTAAAGTTTTAAGGATTTTAGGGAGATTTTTTTCTCACCGAGCTGCAGAGAAGTTGACCTTTGTCTGAAATCCTCAGAACTGAAATACCAGTTTTGCATTCGACTGACCCCGTCATGTAACAGTCAGTTGTCTTAAGGCAGTTGCGCAATCAGCGCTCTCCGGGCCTGTGCTATGCAAACACAGAGGGATCCGGGTCAGGATTGTAGGGCATTCGTATTTCTGCATGTCCCCGAACAAAAAATAAAAATAACCTTATTGGGCCCACATACCTCTCGCGGCTTTCGTGTAAACAAAGCCTCCTGTGAAATGCGTAAAAAAAAACAAGGCGCATTTTTGGCATAGCTGGTAAAGATAATTTTTCGAGTTGGGGGCTGGACGGAGATCGCCCAGATAATGGACAGGTGCTTCTTATCAGTAATAACCTGTCACCTCCCAAATTCTTTCGCTTTGCTGACTTCTTTTTGACCAGCTCACAATTCTTAAGATGGAAAAAAAAAAAGCAAAGCGCAATCGGTTCCCAACACCTTTTGTGATGTAAAGGATTTTTTTTTCTTTTAAGAAACCATTGTAATGAATATAACGCGCTAACTCTCTACTTAGCGATTTCATAACCTATTGTTCTTTTTGAATTCCAAAGGCTGATTCATAGCAACATGCGTCCACATTTTTTAGTTTAGAGATGTCAACTTTATTTACCAACCTTTTTTGACTGTAACAGGGTCGTGTGTGGCCAAGGTGGATGGTGGCAGGATAAAAGTCACAGCTCAACCGAGCCCCATGGAAGTCCAAAAAAGTGCAAATTTTTGGGCAACTTAATATATGTCCGACATTTTCTAACTGTAACAGGGTCAAGTGGGGCCTAAGTTGGCCATTATCTGCCAATAGTAAAGCGGCCCATGATGGCCGTTCCCCTCACGTGCCCCCCACTAACTCCATCCTCCAAGGTGGGAAGGGGGCAGGATAAAAGTCATGGAAGTTAAAAAAGTGCACATTTTTGGTTTGGGGGAGGCAACTTAGTATATGTCCAACATTTTTTAACTGTAACAGGGTCAAGTGGGGCCTAAGCTGGCCATTATCTGCCAATAGTAAAGCGGACCATGATGACCGTGCCATCCACTAGCTCCAATTTGAGCATCCTCCAAGGTGGGAGTGGGGGAAAGTCACAGCGTAGCCAAGCCCCATGGAAGTCCGAAAAAGTGCAAATTTCTGGGCAACTTAATATATGTTTGACATTTTCTGTAACAGGGTCAAGTGGGGCCTAAGTTGGCCATTATCTGCCAATAGTAAGGTGGCCCATCATCTTTAGATGACCGTTCGCCTAACGGGCCCCCCACTAACTCCATTTTGAGCATCCTCAATGGTGGTAGGGGAGCAGGATAAAAGTCACAGCTCAGCCGAGCCCCATGGAAGTCCAAAAAAGTGCAAATTTTTGGGCAACTTGATATATGTCCGACATTTTCTAACTGTAACTGGGTCACTTGGGGCATAATCTGGCCATTATCTGCCAATGGTAAAGCGGCCCATGATCTTTTGAGCATCCTCCAAGGTGGGAGGGGGGCAGGATAAAAGTCACAGCACAGCCGAGCCCAGTGGAAGTCCAAAAAAGTGCAAATTTTTGGTTTAGGGGAAGGTAACAGGGTCACGTGGGGCCTAAGCTGGCCTTTATCTGCCAATTGTAAAGCGGACCATGATGACCGTGCACCCCACTAACTCCAATTTGAGAATCCTCCAACTTGGGAAGGGGGCAGGATAAAAGTTACAGCTCAGCCGAGCCCCATGGAAGTCCAAAAAAGTGCACATTTTTGGGAAACTTAATATATGTCCCACATTTTCTAACTGTAACAGAATTACTAGTAGCCTAAGCTGGTCATTAGGGGCCCATGATCTTCAGATGACCGTTCCCCTCCCAAGCCCCCCACTAACTCCAATTTGAGCATCCTCCAAGGTGGGAGGGGGGCAGGATAAAAGTTACAGCTCAGCCGAGCCCCATGGAAGTCCAAAAAAGTGCACATTTTTAGGAAACCTAATATATGTCCCACATTTTCTAACTGTAACAGAATTACTAGTAGCCTAAGCTGGTCATTAGGGGCCCAAGATCTTCAGATGACCGTTCCCCTCCCGTACCCCCCACTAACTCCAATTTGAGTATCCTCCAAGGTGGGAGGGGGGCAGGATAAAAGTCACAGATCCGCAAAACCCCATGGAAGTCCAAAAAAGTGCACATTTTAGGTTTGGCGGGGGAGGAGCAACTTAGTATATGTCCGATATTTTCTGTTAACATGGTCACGTTGGGTCTAAGCTGGCTGTTATCTGCCAATAGTAAAGAGGCCCATGACCTTCAGATGACCGTTCCCCGCCCATGCCCCCCACTAACTCCAATTTGAGCATCCACCAAGGTCGGAAGGGGGCAGGGTAACAGCCACAGTGCAGCTGAGCCAAGTGAAAATTTTAAAGTTTAAGAGAGAGGTCAACTGACCGACATTTTGTATCTGCAACATGTCCATTATCTGCCAATGTTAAAGTGGGCCACAATTAGCAGATGACAGTTCCCCACCTGTTCCTCCCCTGCCCCCGCCCCCCAGGGGTCAACTTAATAGCTGAAAACTTTTGGCCAACTTTTTTGAAACTTTTTAGGATTTCCGATTGTTTTCCTTTGAAGATTTGATCTTAGCGGGTCATATATTTATATTTGCTGGTATCCAATGCTGGTTATTTTATTTTCCCTTTGCCTAGACTTTGGGGGGTGAACGCCAGGTAACAGTGGGCGTAACACGGGGCTGGGGGGTCATGTAACAATAACATAGCGCACTTTTCACTCACGCGCTCGCTCTCAGGGTCTTGGCAGAGATTTCCCTTTCGCTCGCCAATGTTTTCACTGTATGTGTGCTCCAGACAAATAGCGGGAACGGCTCGTTAACCCCTTCCCGGAAGAGAAGCTGCTCGAATCCTCCACCGCCGTCTCCGTACCCTTAACTCTTTGCCTACCCGTCCGAATGAGCTCCTTCGCAGGGCATTCTGGGTAAGGTTTAAAGCTCTGGGCTACATGCCGGACGCTTTTTCCTGTCCGCGATTAAAATGTCACCGTTGACTCCTGTCCCTGTATATATCGCTGCTTTGCATAACATAATTGGTATATGAATACATTTGCATAATTTACTGACCCATAGGAAAGAAAAGAGGTTCCCACGCTGATATTTCTCACTAGTTTTTTTTTTCTCGCAATGAAAGGCGATGATCATGTCCATAGAAGGTGACCTCGGATGTTGATGTCAAGATAGCGCTGCCATAAGCGGTGGTGTAAATGATGAGCATGTATCTGAATGTAGTTTGCTGTGTGTATTATACTAGTGTGTGAGATTTCATATTCTAGATATAGATATATATATATATATATATATATATATATATATATATATACTCTATATATATTTTATATATTTATATATATTTAGATACTCTATAGATACTATATATATATATATACAGTATCTCTCTCTCTCTCTATATATATATATATATATATTTTTATATATATATATATATGTGCTCTATAAATAGATAATATATATATATATATATATATATATATATATATATATATATATATATAAATATATTATTTTTTATAGACAGTAGATATATCTACTGTTGATTCAATTATATTCATATTTAGAGTTCATTATTATTATTATTGTTATTATTTTCTGTTAAAGCACCCTCGTATTCCGTGGCGCTGTACAAAGCAACAGGCGGGTGGCAGGAGTAACGTGCCTGTGTAGGGCATTATGAGAGTATGAGCGGTATTTAACAGATAAGGCATTGAATAAATATAATACACACAGGATTATGGGTCAGATGCAGCACATTGCTACAGGAGAACGGCAGGAGGGAGGGCCCTGGCCTTTTGAGCTTACAATCTAAAGGATGAGGGTGGAGATGAGAGGTGGGGGGTAACATGTACGAAGCATGGCAGCAGTGCTCTAAAGGGTGACCAGACCGTTAGGTGGATTGGTTAGGCCGGATGGTTAGGTCATCTAAATAGATGGATTTTAAGGGGGGTTTTGAGGGGTCAGAGAGTGTTTGAATTGTATGGGGAAGGGCATCCCAGAGAAGTGAAGACGAGAGTGGGAGGAGATGGATAGGGGAGGTCATTGGCTGCAGACTGCGTCTGGGTCGGTATCTTTGGACTACCTATGAAACGTAGGAAGGGGCTTGGCCATAAAGGGCTTTGTGGGTTAGGGATTGGATTTTGAACTCAATTCTCTCAATGTTTTATGGGTTGAAAGATCCTCTATGCAGTGGGTGAACATAGTCTAGGGGAGGCCTTCCCAACTAGTGGTATTCCACCGGCGGTAGTCCAGAGCCAGGTGGTACTCAACGAGTACCATTCCGTGCACTTTAAATGGTGGTCTTGTGTGTTACTTAATTAACAGACAACCCACATGCACCACCCAGGTGGTTAAATGGAAAGTGGTATCCTCTGCTCTAGGGTATTCCTCCCACTAAAAATGTTGTCCTCCAATGTATCCCCCACCAATAATGTGTATCCTGCCTCGAACGTTTTACCACTAACCGACAAGAACCTCTGAGCCTTTAAGAAGGGGACCAGATTGGACCAACATTAAAAAAAAAGTCTATAGAGGCTGCTTTTGAGGGTGCTTTTGAAGGGTCAGAGAGGGTTGAATTGTATGGGGAAGGGCAAGTGGAGCGAAATCCTGGAGACAAGAGTGGGAGGAGATGGATATGGGAGGTCATTGGCTGCAGACTGCGTCTGGGTCGGTATCTTTGGACTACCTATGAAACGTAGTAAGGGGCTTGGCCGTAAAGAGCTTTTTGGGTAAGGGTTGGGATTTTGAACTCAATTCTCTCAATGTTTTATGGGTTGAAAGATCCTCTATGTAGTGGGTGAAAATACTCTAGGGCAGGGCTTCCCATCCAGTGGTATGGGTTCCACCGGTGGTTGTCCAGAGCCTATCAGGTGATACTCAACGAGTACCATTCCATGCACATTATATGGTGGTCTTGTGTGTTCTTTAGTTAACTGACAACCCACATGCACCACCCAGGTGGTTGAAGGGAAAGTGGTACCCTCTGCTCTAGGGTATTCCTCCCACCAAAAATGTTGTCGTCCAATGTATTCCCCACCAATAAGGCGTATCCTCCCTTGAGCGTTTTACCACCAAGAAGCTCCGCGCCTTTTAGAAGGGGACCAGATTGGTCCAATACTTTAAAAAAGTCTATAGAGGCTAAAAGAAAGTAGAATTAATTTTCGGAAACTTGATTTGCAGTAAAGCAACCGGTTGGAAGCGCGGTCCAGGTTTGTTTTGGCGGGAGAAGAAAATTCCTTCCCACACTTCTTGCCCGACGTTGGTCTTTAACACTTGCACCATGGCCTCTTCCTCTCCCATTTCACCCCCAGTTCCTCTGTTCGGGACCCTTCCCCTTTGACTTAGCATGAGAGCGTGTAATCTGGGCTTAAAGACAAGCGGCAATTAAAACGCTTGCACCTTCTCCCGCTCTTGTCCCGATGCCACCGCCGCCTCGGCACAGGATTCCTGGGATTTCTAGTCTGTGCATAATTTGGGGGATAATTGCACAGCTGCTTTGGGATCTGCAGACTGGGGAGTGACCCTGGTCAGTGTGTCTGCCCCGCCGTACACGCTCGTCTTGCGCCCCCTCCGCCCCTCCCTACTCCACTTGTCTTTTTGTTTCACTTTGACAGCTCCCCCCTCCTCCTCCTAATCTTCAGCCCCCCCTTGTCTGTTCCCATTCCATAAACACCGGGATCATTACAAATCAGCTTCCATCTTAGGGCAGCCTGCTCTTTTGTCATGCCCTCCTCTGTTCTCCCAGCTCCGGGGGATTGCTTTGCATGAGCCCGAATAATGACCGGACGTTTCTTTTTTTTCCACCAAGAAATACGACGAAATGTCTGAGAAGCAGAGGTGCCCCACGTATCAATGCGTCTATCTACGGAAGGGTCTCTCTCAGGCATCGTTCTGTCCATCTGCAGCATGTACTTGGTAGAGATGGGGGCATCGCTTTGCATAGAATTGGGTTAAATTCAAAATGTGAGAAACTCGTTACTTTACCCTATTTGCCACATTTAGTAATTTTCTTTTTTTTGACAATTTTGTAAAAAAAATGATTCTAACAAAAGTCTCTTCCCAGAGTGCCCTCCCATCCCATAAAGAAATGTTCAAATACAGACGTTCCCCACGTATCAATGCGTCTATCTACGGATGGGTAGACCAAAATTTGAGAAACTCGTTACTTTACTCTATTTGCCACATTTAGTAATTTTCTTTTTTTTTTACAATTTTGTAAAAAAGCGATTTCCCAAAGTGTCCTCGTGTGACACGGTGGATGGCCCTTGTGGGATAAGGTTGGTGGCCCTTGCGGTATACATCTGGTTGCCCTTGTAGGATACGGTTGGTGGCCCTTGTGGGATACGGTTGGTGGCCCTTGTGGGATATGGTTGGTGGACCTTGTGGGATACGGTTGGTGGCCCTTGCGGGATATGATTGGTGGCGCTTGTGGCATATGGTTGGTGGCCCTTGCGGTATACGGCTGGGGGGAACTTGTGGCATATGGCTGGGGGGCCCTTGCGGTATACGGTTGGTGGCCCTTGTGGGATACGGTTAGTGGCCCTTGTGGGATACAGTTGGTGACCTTTGTGGGATACGGTTGGGAGCCCTTGCGGGATACGGTTGGTGACCCTTGTGGGATACGGTTGGTGGCCCTTGTGAGATACGGTTGGTGGCCTTGTGGCATACGGCTGGTGGCCCTCGTGGGATACATTTGGTGGCCCTTGTGGGATATGGTTGGTGGCCCTTATGGGATATGGTTGGTGGCCTTGTGGCATACGGCTGGTTGCCCTCGTGGGATACATTTGGTGGCCCTTGTGGGATATGGTTGGTGGCCCTTATGGGATATGGTTGGTGGCCTTGTGGGATACGGTTGAGGGTCCTTGTGGGATACGGTTGATTGTCCTTGTTGCATACGGCTGGTAGCCCTTGTGTGATATACGGTTGGTGGTCCTGTGGGATACGGTTGGTGGCCCTTGTGGGATAAGGTTGGTGGCCCTTGTGGGATACGGCTGGTGGCCCTTGTGGAATACGGTTGGGAGTCCCTTGTGGGATACAGTTTGTGGCCTTTGTGGGATACAGTTTGGGGGCCCTTGTGGCATACGGTTGGTGGCCCTTGTGGCATACGGTTGGGGGGGCCCTTGCGGGATACGGCCGGTTGCCCTTGTGGGATACGGCTAGTGGCCCTTGTGACATACGGTTGGTGACCCTTGTGGGATACGGTTGGTGGTCGTTGTGGGATATGGCTAGTGGCCCTTGTGGCATACAGCTGGTAGCCCTTGTGGGATACGGTTGGTGGTCCTTGTGGGATACGGTTGGTGGCCCCTTGTGAGATACAGCTGGTGGCCCGTGTGGGATACCGTTGGTGGCCCTTCTGGCATACAGTTTTTGGCCCTTGTGGGATACGGTTGGTAACCCTTGTGGCATACGGTTGGTGGCCCTTGTGGCATACGGCTGGTGGCCCTCGTGGGATACATTTGGTGGCCCTTGTGGGATATGGTTGGTGGCCCTTGTGGCATACGGCTGGTAGCCCTTGTGGCATACTGTTGGTGGCCCTTGTGAGGAACGGTTGGTGACCCTTGTGGGATATGGTTGGTGGCCCTTGCGGTATACGCTTGGTGGCCCTTGTGGTATACGGTTGGCCCTTGTGGGATACGGCTGGGGGGGCCCTGTGCCAGGGCACCTGAGGTTTAGAGCTCTCAGTCAGTTTTTGGGGTCAATTCTTTGGCTTTAGGGGGCAATTGCTGTGCCGTTACCTGCTTATTGTTTTGGCACAGGTTGTGCCCTGGCTCGGGGCCCGCTCGGTGACCGTGCAAAGTCGGGATCACGTAGCGGGGCCGCGCCGGCTCTATAGGGTGGGCTCGTAAAGGGAAAGCAAACCTTGTGGAGCAGGAAGTTTTATTAATCCCCCCTCCTCTTATTTATTTTGGGGGGGGGGGGCGGAGGGCTGTTCACGGGTGGCGCCAGACTTGGCACCGGGCCACACGATCGTTTTCAAGGAGCAGAGAGTCATTCCAGGCTGAAAGTTTACAGAGCTGAGTCGTTGCAGGTTCCAGGGCTGATAACTGCCGACCACTGTTGTTGCCGGCCCGGCGCCCGCAAGCGGTCAGGCCGGTTTGCTCGCTTCTGCCTGGATTCACCTGGCGGAGGACTGTAACTGTTTCAGTGCCGGTTCTCCTCTGTAATTTGATCGCGTCTGTGTCAATGCGTCTATCTACGGATGGGTAGGCTTGGGATGGGTCTGCACACCAGGCATGTCTCTGTCCATCTGAAGCATGTATTTGGTAGAGATGAGGGCATCGCTTTGCATAGGATTGGGTTGAATCCAAAATTTGAGAAACTCGTTGACAATTTTGTAAAAAAAAACGATTCTAACGAAAGTCTTTTCCCATCCCGTAAAGACATGTTAAAAAACAGAGGTGCCCCAACGTATCAGAGTGTCTGTCTACTGATGGGCCTCTCTCCATCCATCTGAAGCATGTACTTGGTAGAGACGAGGACATCGCTTTACATAGGATTGCCTTCGGACTTGGGTTAAATCCAAAATTTGGGAAACTCTTTACTTTTTTGACAATTTTGTAAAAAAAACGATTCTAACGAAGGTCTCTCCTCAAGTGCCCTCACCATCCTGTAAAGAAACATTAAAATACAGAGTTGCCCCACGTATCAATGCGTCTTTCTACAGAAGGGTCTCTCTCTCTCAGGCGTCTCTCCATCCATCTGAAGCATGTACCGTACTTGGTAGAGATGGGGGCATCGCTTTACGTAGAATTGGGTTAAA
>CM051244.1:6908875-6966375 GCA_027917425.1 Gastrophryne carolinensis
CCCCCTTTTTATTTTATTTCTTTCTCTTTTTTCTCACCAACTTCCTTTCTTTCCTTTTATCATCCTGTTTCCTTCTGTTCGGAAACGTTTTTCTCCGACATCTGCACCAACGCTGCGTTCGATCGCCGCTGCTCCTGCAGCCACAGATTTCAGACGTTCGCCATCTTAACAAGAAGGTGTTCGCACTTGCGGGGGACATGCTTGCGTTGTGCGTCTTGCGCCAGCGCCAGCTTTGCATGTAACTTATTTGTTCGCTTGTGTTGGCGTTTGCTTCTGCTTTAGAAAGAAAAAAACTTTTCCCTTTTTTCCCCTGTTCACCACCTCCCCCCCCCCCCCCTTTTTTTTATTTCTTTCTCACCAACTTCCTTTTCTTCCTTTTGTCATCCTGTTTCCTTCTATGTTTGTTGTTCTATTTATCTGTTGTTTTGTTTGTTGTGCTTTTTCTCCCTTTATGGTGCCTGGAAATAGAAAAAAGAAACATCCTATTACGGGCCATTGTACATGTGACGCTATTGTTCATGAAACTTGTCAGTGACTGGTTGAGACAAATAATTGAGGCAAGTGATTAAGGCAAATGACAGAGGAAAGTGATTGAGGCAAGTGACTGAGATGAGTGACTGAGGCAAGTGACTGAGGCAAGTGACTGAGGCAAGTAAATGAGGCAAGTGACTGAGGCAAGTTTCAAACAGATGTAGCCACCAATGAGCTGAAACTTTTATGAGGCTACACCAAGGGATCTCCATGTCTGTGCTCCAGTTGGAATTGGGTGAGCTGGTTATTTTGAACTTTAATGACTGAGGCGAGTGATTGAGGCGAGTGATTGAGGTCAGTAATTGAGGCGAGTGATTGAGGCAAATGATTGAGGCAAGTGACTGAGGTCAGTGATTGAGGCAAATGATTGAGGCGAGTGATTGAGGCAAGTGACTGAGGTCAGTGATTGAGGCAAGTGACTGAGGCAAGTGACTGAGGTCAGTGATTGAGGCAAGTGACTGAGGTCAGTGATTGAGGCAAATGATTGAGGCGAGTGATTGAGGCAAGTGACTGAGGTCAGTGATTGAGGCAAGTGACTGAGGTCAGTGATTGAGGCAAATGATTGAGGCGAGTGATTGAGGCAAGTGACTGAGGTCAGTGATTGAGGCAAGTGACTGAGGCAAGTGACTGAGGTCAGTGATTGAGGCAAGTGACTGAGGTCAGTGATTGAGGCAAGTGACTGAGGCAAGTGATTAAGGCAAATAACTGAGGCTAGTGACTGAGGATATTGACTGATGCAAGTGATTGAGGCAAGTGACTGAGGGAAGTGACTAATGCAAGTGGTTGAGGCAAGTGACTGAGGCAAGTGACTGAGGCAAGTGACTGAGGCAAGTGATTGAGGCCAGTGATTGAGATGAGTGATTGAGGCAAGCGACTGAGGTGAGTGATTAAGGCAAATAACTGAGGCAAGTGACTGAGGCAAGTGATTGAGGTAAGTAACTGAGGCAAGTGACTGAGGCATGCCATTAAGGGAAATAACTAAGGCAAGAGATTGAGGCAAATAACTGAGACAAGTGACTGAGACAAGTGACTGAGGCAAGTGATTAAGGCAAATAACTGAGGCAAGTGACTGAGGCTAGTGACAGAGGCAAGTGACTGATGCAAGTGATTGAGGCAAGTGACTGAGGGAAGTGACTAATGCAAGTGATTGAGGCATGTCATTAAGGCAAATAACTAAGGCAAGAGATTGAGGCAAATAACTGAGACAAGTGACTGATGCAAGTGATGGAGGCAAGTGATTGAGGCAAGTGATTGAGGCAATGTCTGAGGCTAGTGACTGAGACAAGTGACTGAGGCAAGTGACTGAGGCTAGCGGGGATTGTGTTGCGATAACACAATGATAGCACAGTGATAGCAGGGATTTCTCCTCCCTAATATATATATAGTCACTGCAGGTGTCACACATACGTCAGCCGCTTTATTACTCTTTGCAGGACGTCCTTATTGCGGTTAAAGTTTAGGCGCTGATAACGCGGGAGCGCGGCGGAGACTTTGACGCTTATCATAGAGCTTTGTGTAACGTCTCTTCATGGCAGGTGTCACACAAAGTTCAACAACAATATACAGTGTTATAATCATCTAAAAGCACACACACATATACACACACGCACTTAAATATACATGCACACACACTTACACACATACATATACACACACACACATATATATACACACACACATACATATACACACACCACACACATATATATACACATACATATATATATATATATATATATATATATATATATATATATATATATATATACACACACACATATATACACAGACACATACATACACACACTTACACACATACATATATACACACACACACACACACACACACACACACACACACACACATATATATATACACACACATGCATACATATACACACACATACATATATATACATATATATACACACATACATGCACACAGACATATATATATACACAGACATACACACATATACACACACATATACACATACATACATGCACACACACATACATATACATGCACACATACCCACATATATACACACACACATATACACGCACACACATACACACAGACATATACACACACATATACATACACAGACACACATATACACATACACACATATACACGTACAAACACGTACACATACAAATACATACACACACACACATCCCCGATCGGGGTGCCCCGGGGGGCAAATCCAAGATAGTCAAAATCCTGGGTTTTGGTCCACTTTAAAGTGAATTATAACCTGAATTTTTGGGATAATATAAGACATAGAGCACCCGACCCTCCCTCTGTCTATGGGTTAAAAATCATTGGCGGACATTATTATGGCGCCTTTTTCCCCAATGGGAGATTTTTGAGAATTTTTGAAAAACTACGAATCTCCAGCACAATAATAAAAAGGGTCAATTTACCCGGCAACAATGATGTAATTTTATTTTTTTGGCTTGGGAGCGTTGTGTAGCCCAAAATATCCCTCGCGCCCAAATAAAGTAACGCTAATCTGTTCCTAATTAATCTGCCAGAAAAAAAACAAACAAACATACAGACATACACACATATACACAGACATACACACACACACATAGATATATACACACATATACACACACATACATATGCACATACACATACATATATACACACACACATACATATACACATACACACAGACATACACACACACAAACATATATACACACATATACACACACATACATATACACAGACACACACAGACACACACACAAACATATATACACACACACACACACACACACATACATATACACAGACATACGGTACATATACAGACATACACAGACACACACATACACACAGACATACACACACAGACACACACACACACACACACACACACACACATACACATATAAATACACATACAAACATAGATACATATACAAACACACACACACACACACAAACACATACACAAATACCAAGTGAGATTTTATACCCGACAGACAATGGTAGTCAATGGCAGTTTTCTCTCCTAAAAAAGTGAGAATTCTCACCTGGCGCTGAATCCACCCCCCTCGGGCATTGAAGTGCTTACAATTCACCCTAAGGTGGACTTAAAGTGGTCAGTAGTGCATTTCCAAGACGTGCTGCGTCGCTGTCTGTGAGACGGTTGTTAAAAATCATTGACGGACATTATTATTTTATATATTAATATAATATATATTAATAATATATTATTATATTATTTTATTATATATTTTTTTCTCCATGGGACATTTTTGAGAATTTTTTAAAGAGGGGTCAATTTACCCGGCAACAATGTTTTTTTTTTGGCTTTGCAGCATTGTGTAGCCCAAAATATCCCTCGCGCCCCAAAAAAGTAACGCTAATCTGCTCCTAATTAATCTGCCGGAAAAAAAAGCTGGAGGGGTCGGTCTAATAAAAACAACATTGAGGCAGCGGCGTGAATCCGCCACACACGCGCACGCACCCGCACGCGGATCTTGCTGACACATGGGGCGCGAAAAACCACAACAAGCAACTCAAATCAAACTAAAAGAAAAAAAAATTTAAAACATCCGTCTGCGTTAAAGGGACAGTACGGTCTAAGGAACGCTTGTGGTCCACTGGAGCCCTAATGTCTTCTGTTGAGATGAGACGAGGCCCCTCCCGCTTCTCATCGCTTTATCATTACAGGCATTACCAGGCATTACCAATCTTATTCAGCAGATTGGTAGAGCACCCCCCGGTGGCGCACAGTGTTTCCAACCTAGTGACTGGCAAGAGGATAAACCGAGCTGTTAGGGGTGGAGCCAGAACCCGGCGCAAACTAGACCGGGATTTCAGGCGGTTAGATGGTTGGCGCTTATTGGGTGAGGTCTAGTTCTCACCGGGATTCCAGGCGGTTAGGTGGTTGGCGCTTGTTGGGTTAGGTCTAGTTCTCACCGGGATTCCAGGCGGTTAGGTGGTTGGCGCTTGTTGGGTTAGGTCTAGTTCTCACCGGGATTCCAGGCGGTTAGGTGGTTGTCGCTTATTGGGTGAGCTCTAGTTCTCACCGGGATTCCAGGCGGTTAGATGGTTGGCGCTTATTGGGTGAGGTCTAGTTCTCACCAGGATTCCAGGCGGTTAGGTGGTTGGCGCTTGTTGGGTTAGGTCTAGTTCTCACCGGGATTCCAGGCGGTTAGGTGGTTGGCGCTTATTGGGTGAGCTCTAGTTCTCACCGGGATTCCAGGCGGTTAGGTGGTTGACGCTTATTGGGTAAGGTCTATTTCTCACCGGGATTCCAGGCGGTTAGGTGGTTGGCGCTTATTGGGTGAGCTCTAGTTCTCACCGGGATTCCAGGCGGTTAGGTGGTTGACGCTTATTGGGTAAGGTCTATTTCTCACCGAGGTTTCAGGCAGTTAGGTGGTTGGCGCTTATTGGGTGAGGTCTAGTTCTCACCGGGGTTTCAGGCGGTTAGGTGGTTGGCGCTTGTTGGGTGAAGTCTAGTTCTCACCGGAATTCCAGGCGGTTAGATGGTTGGCGCTTATTGGGTGAGGTCTAGTTCTCACCGGGGTTTTAGGCGGTTAGGCGGTTGGCGCTTATTGGGTGAGGTCTAGTTCTCACTGGGGTTTCAGGCGGTTAGGTGGTTGGCGCTTATTGGATGAGATCTAGTTCTCACCGGGGTTTTAGGCGGGTAGGTGGTTGGCGCTTATTGGATGAGGTCTAGTTCTCACCGGGGTTTCAGGTGGTTAGGTGGTTGGCGCTTGTTGGGTGAGGTCTAGTTCTCACCCGGTTTTAGGCGGTTAGGTGGTTGGCTCTTATTGGGTGAGGTCTAGTTCTCACCGGGATTCCAGGCGGTTAGGTGGTTGGCGCTTATTGGGTGAGCTCTAGTTCTCACCGGGATTCCAGGCGGTTAGGTGTTTGGCGCTTATTGGGTGAGCTCTAGTTCTCACCGGGATTCCAGGCGGTTAGGTGGTTGGCGCTTATTGGGTGAGGTCTAGTTCTCACCGGGATTCCAGGCGGTTAGGTGGTTGTCGCTTATTGGGTGAGCTCTAGTTCTCACCGGGATTCCAGGCGGTTAGATGGTTGGCGCTTATTGGGTGAGGTCTAGTTCTCACCGGGATTCCAGGCGGTTAGGTGGTTGGCGCTTGTTGGGTTAGGTCTAGTTCTCACCGGGATTCCAGGCGGTTAGGTGGTTGGCGCTTATTGGGTGAGCTCTAGTTCTCACCGGGATTCCAGGCGGTTAGGTGGTTGGCGCTTATTGGGTAAGGTCTATTTCTCACCGGGGTTTCAGGCAGTTAGGTGGTTGGCGCTTATTGGGTGAGGTCTAGTTCTCACCGGGGTTTCAGGCGGTTAGGTGGTTGGCGCTTGTTGGGTGAAGTCTAGTTCTCACCGGAATTCCAGGCGCTTAGATGGTTGGCGCTTATTGGGTGAGGTCTAGTTCTCACCGGGGTTTTAGGCGGTTAGGCGGTTGGCGCTTATTGGGTGAGGTCTAGTTCTCACTGGGGTTTCAGGCGGTTAGGTGGTTGGCGCTTATTGGATGAGGTCTAGTTCTCACCGGGGTTTTAGGCGGGTAGGTGGTTGGCGCTTATTGGATGAGGTCTAGTTCTCACCGGGGTTTCAGGCGGTTAGGTGGTTGGCGCTTGTTGGGTGAGGTCTAGTTCTCACCCGGTTTTAGGTGGTTAGGTGGTTGGCTCTTATTGGGTGAGGTCTATTTCTCACCGGGATTCCAGGCGGTTAGGTGGTTGGCGCTTATTGGGTGAGGTCTAGTTCTCACTGGGGTTTCAGGCGGTTAGGTGGTCGGTGCTTATTGGGTGAGGTCTAGTTCTCACCGGGGTTTCAGGTGGTTAGGTGGTTGGCGCTTGTTGGGTGAAGTCTAGTTCTCACCGGGATTCCAGGCGGTTAGGTGGTTGGCGCTTATTGGGTGAGGTCTAGTTCTCACTGGGGTTTCAGGCGGTTAGGTGGTCGGTGCTTATTGGGTGAGGTCTAGTTCTCACCGGGGTTTCAGGTGGTTAGGTGGCTGGCGCTTGTTGGGTGAAGTCTAGTTCTCACCGGGATTCCAGGCGGTTAGGTGGTTGGTGCTTGTTGGGTTAGGGTTAGTTCTCACCAGGGTTCCAGGCATTACCAATCTTATTCAGCAGATTGGTATAGTGGACCCCGGTGGCCCACAGTGTTTCCAACCTAGTGACTGACAAGAGGATAAACTGAGCTGTTAGGGGTGGAGCCAGAACCCCAGCGTGCTGGTGCAAGGGCCAGGGCCCCTCAGTGGCTTTAGGGCCACTGGAGGATTATAGTGATAGGTAGTGAGGATCTGAGGACACAACAGCGGCAGTGCATGTGTATACACACTTACACACACACATATATACATACACACATACATACATACATGCTTCAGGTCAGCTTTCATGCAGACCCCAAGCGCTGCGTATTTCCTCCTGGAAGCGCGCACTTGTTGTGTTCTAATCGCGCTCCCGCAGGAATTATATCTTGTTTCGGTTCCTTCTTTCTCAGGAGCAGCAGAACGTTCCTCTTTTTTTTTTTTTCTTTTCCTCGTTTCCCGTCGTTTCGCTTCTACCTGTGTTTTTGAGCCGCTGCCCAGAAATAGTAGAATTTCTTTTCTCTTACGCTGTGAAAAGAGAGGAGAATGCCAGGCCACCGCCGCTCACCCGCCGTCCGCCAAATAAACTGCTGGGTTGCAAAAAACTCTATGACATTCCTTTCATATCGGATTTCCTGAGAAGTTTGCCGAGAGTCGGGGGGGGGGGGGGGGGGGGGCGGGGTTGAGCGGTGACGGCTGGGAAAGCCTGTGGCGCGCCCCTGTTAATGCACCTTTTTTTTTTATAGTTACCTCGGGATTATATTACATAACTGTGAGCATTGTTATTGCCGGCGGTGGGGAGTATTAGCTCCTGGGGTCCTCTGCTTGTGGTCCTGGAATTTTATTTTGCTTGGACCACATGGTGGTTAGGTGGTTGGCGCTTATTGAGTTAGGTCTAGTTCTCACCGGGGTTGCATGTGGTTCCAGGCAGTTAGGTGGCTGGTGCTTGTTGGGTTAGGTCCAGTTCTCACCAGGGTTCCAGGCGGTTAGGTGGTTGGCGCTTGTTGGGTTAGGTCTAGTTCTGACCAGGGTTCCAGGAGGTTAGGTGGCTGGTGCTTGTTGGGTTAGGTCCAGTTCTCACCAGGGTTCCAGGCAGTTAGGTGGCTGGTGCTTGTTGGGTTAGGTCCAGTTCTCACCAGGTTTCCAGGCGGTTAGGTGGTTGGCGCTTGTTGGGTTAGGTCTAGTTCTCACCAGGGTTCCATGCGGTTCCAGGCGGTTAGGTAGTTGGCAGTTCTTGGGTTAGGTCTAGTTCTCACCAGGGTTCCAGGCAGGTAGGTGGTGGGCACTTCTTTGGTGCTAACCACCTAACCGCCCGGAACCGATTGGAACCCCCGGTGAGAACTAGACCTAACCCAACAAGCGCCAACCACCTAACCGCTTGGAACCCTGGTGAGAACTAGACCTAACCCAACAAGCACCAACTGCCTAGAATCCCTGGTGAGAACTGGACCTAACCCTACAAGCACCAACCACCTAACCACCTGGAACCCCCGGTGAGAACTAGACCTAACCCAACAAACGCTTGGTGGTTGCTTGGCACTTGTTGGGTTAGGCCTGGTTCTCACCGGGGTTACAGGGTGTTGGCGCTTGTTGGGTTAGGTCTAGTGCTCACCAGGGTTAAAGGCGGTTAGGTGGTTGGCGCTTGTTGGGTTAGGTCTAGTTCTCATTGGGGTTCCAGGCGGTTAGGTGGTTGGCGCTTGTTGCGTTATGTCTAGTTCTCACTGGGGTTCCAGGTGGTTAGGTGGTTGGCACTTCTTGGGAACTAGAACTACCCCAACAAGCGCCAGCCACCTAATCATCTGGAACCGATTGGAACCCCGGTGAGAACTAGACATAACCCAACAAGCGCCAACACCTAACTGCCTGGAACCCTGGTGAGAACTAGACATAACCCAACAAGCGCTTGGTGGTTGCTTGGCACTTGTTGGGTTAGGCCTAGTTCTCACCGGGGTTCCAGGGTCTTGGCGCTTGTTGGGTTAGGTCTAGTTCTCACCAGGGTTAAAGGCGGTTAGGTGGTTGGCGCTTGTTGGGTTAGGTCTAGTTCTCACTGGAGTTCCAGGCGGTCAGGTGGTTGGCCCCTTTTGAGTTAGGTCTAATTCTCACCGGGGTTCCTATTCAAATATTAGGGATAAGGGTTGGAAACCCCTGCCCTAGATCATGTGATGTCTATAGACACTTTAGGGGTAAAGCGGTTAGGTGGTTGGCGTATGTTGAGGTCTAGTTTCCACCGAGGTTCCAGGCGGTTCCAGGTGGTTAGGTGGTTGTCACTTGTTGGGTTAGGTCTAGTTCTCACCGGGCTTCCAGGTTGGGAACCCCTAGATCACGTGATGTCTGTATACACTTGAGGTATAAAGGCTGGGAACCCCTGACCTAGATCACGTGATGCCTGTAGACACTTGAGGGATAAAGGTTGGGAACCCCTGACCTAAATCATGTGATGCCTGTAGACACTTGAGGGATAAAGGTTGGGAACTCCTGACCTAGATCATGTGATGCCTGTAGACACTTGAGGGATAAAGGTTGGGAACCCCTGACTTGGATCATGTGATGTCTGTAGACACTTGAGGGATAAAGGTTGGAAACCCCTGACTTGGATCATGTGATGTCTGTAGACACTTGAGGGATAAAGGTTGAGAACCCCTGACCTAGATCATGTGATGTCTGTAGACACTTTAGGGATAACGGTTGGGAACCCCTGACCTAGATCATGTGATGTCTGTAGACACTTGAGGAATAAAGGTTGGGAACCCCTGACCTAGATCATCTGATGTCTGTAGACACTTGAAGGATAAAGGTTGGGAACCCCTGACATAGATCATGTGATATCTGTAGACACTTGAGGGATAAAGGTTGGGAACCCCTGACTTGGATCATGTGATGTCTGTAGACACTTGAGGGATAAAGGTTGGGAACCCCTGACTTGGATCATGTGATGTCTGTAGACACTTGAGGGATATAGGTTGAGAACCCCTGACTTAGATCATGTGATGCCTGTAAACACTTGAGGGATAAAGGTTGGGAACCCCTGACCTAGATCATGTGATGTCTGTAGACACTTGAGGGATAAAGGTTGGGAACCCCTGACCTAGATTATGTGATGTCTGTAGACACTTGGGGGATAAAGGTTGGGAACCCCTGACCTAGATCATGTGATATCTGTAGACACTTGAAGGATAAAGGTTGGGAACCCCTGACCTAGATCATGTGATGTCTGTAGACACATGTAATACTTGAAGACATAAGGGAGACCTGTGATTCTCCGCCCATCAGAAAGACACTGTGATGTTTAATTCTGAGCGTCGCTATGGTTTTCGAATGGTTATTTCGGTGTCATAATGGTCGTTCACACCCAAGATAGACATCTTTTCTTCCTTGACTTCACGTAGACGCAAGCGACTCGGATAATTGCCGGTTAGACTTCCAAATGTTGGCTCGGCTTCCAAAACATCTGCCTACAGGGCCCGCGCGAGTCCCGTCAGGAAACCTCGACTTGTCATGGCCATTGGCCCGTTGACATTTAGCCTATTAGCTCTGACAACCTTTTATTAGCTTTAGAACCTGCAGTTAAAAGAAACGTCTAATCAATTTGCGTTAAACATGTCATTTGCCCGTGAGCTAGTGCGCTAAATATTGGCTTGGCTACCAAGATGTCCGCCTCCCTGGCCACATTACTGCATCACGCGAAGATACTACCAGGGACTAAGGAAGTGCAGTAGATGAAGGAGATACTACCAGGGACTAAGGAAGTGCAGTAGAAGAAGGAGATACTACCAGGGACTAAGGAAGTGCAGTAGAGGAAGGAGATACTACCAAGGACTAAGGAAGTGCAGTAGATGAAGGAGATACTACCAGGGACTAAGGACGTGCAGGAAGGAGATACTACAAGGGACTAAGGACGTGCTGGAAGGAGATACTACCAGGGACTAAGGAAGTGCAGTAGATGAAGGAGATACTACCAGGGACTAAGGAAGTGCAGTAGATGAAGGAGATACTACCAGGGACTAAGGAAGTGCAGTAGAGGAAGGAGATACTACCAAGGACTAAGGAAGTGCAGTAGGGGAAGGAGATACTACCAGGGACGTAGGCCGGGACGAAATAATTCTTGGCGGTAAAGCGCCAGGACCATCAAAAGTTGGTTTCCAAGGGTCGCGGCCTAAGTGAGACTATCTCATTTGTACAGACAAATCGCAGGGACGTGGCTCCGACAAGCCTCTACTGATGCTGCGCGTCTTAGAAGAGAGCGCGCTGCCGCCTGCTTGCTGGAGGCCTCTACGTTTTTGGCCGCATTCTCAAAAGACTTTCATTTTTTTTTTTTGCTTAGTAATTTATCAAGGTCCTGCAGCTGCAGACCGGAGGCAAAACAGAGACACGTGGCTCCTTTGAAATAGTTATCATTAATTCCGATACTCCTAATGGGCTGACCCGGAACTAAGCTCGTACATTTGTATGATCCGTAATCCTGGAGCTGTGGAGGGTTCTTTGGATCATCGCGGCGAAGAAGCTTCAGATGTGAACGTTTCAGACGTGAATCTTTTTGGATCGTCGCTACGAAGACGTTTCAGACGTGAATCTTTTTTTTTTCTGATTCACGTTAAAAAATAAATGTTTAAAGCGCACCAAAACCCACATTTTTAACTAGCATACCCTGAATTGCTCCCCCCCCAATGAATAGTAACCTTGGCCTATTCTTACTGCTTTTGTTTCATTTTAATCCCAGATAATGCCTCCTGTTTAATTGTAAAGCTCTGCCTCCTCCATTCATTGCCATTGCTGTGTGTGGCGATGATGTCATTACCGCACTTATGTAATGACTGATCACCTGCTATGTTACAGAAAGGGACAGCAAATAAATCAGTGTTCCAGGGCGATTTGATAAGCAAAAATAGTTATTTCTAGTTCTACACCCTAAAAAGAGATTATCGGCAGGGGCTTTGGTCAAATGTTCAGTGGGTCTTGGTCTGCTTTAAGGGGCGGTCACGTCAAAAGAAATGGAAATGATGGTTTTACTATAATTGACGTTTGCACGACACCTAAACCCGAAGCTTCTGAGGTTTGTTTGAGTCATCGCTACGAAGAAGTTTCAGAAATCTATTTTTTGTGATTCACATTAAAAAAGTTTAGAAAAAATAAATATCTAAAGAGAAATCAAAAGTTTTAAAAAATAAAAATTTAAAGAGAAAATATTTTAACTTATCAAAAGAGAGCATAGAGGCTAAAAAAAGTCTAAGAGGAATAGATATAAACAGTTCTAACTTCCATCATTCTTCTACTCTTCATTTCACTCCTCTTCTAACATAACCATCAATGTATTGGTTATACAATACAATAAAACAAGATTATTTGCCTTGTTTTTGGTGTAAGTCGTCAGTATGTTTCTGTGGAGCAATGTCCGGTCAGTTTAATGAGAGCCAGTCCATGCGCAGGCTCGATCGGAATAGACAGTCCCAATTTAATGTGAATATGGCCTTAAGCTGGCTGTATGTCTTCCTGATTCTCCACATTAGGAGAAACTGCTTTCTGATCTGATGAATGCGGCCTCTTCCTCCTTACACGTTTGTCATGCCGGTGGAATATATTTAAATTCGTCCCTTTTCTTTTTTTTTTTAGATGTAATCGAGTAAGATGAAAATCCTTGCACATTCGACCAAGTCTTAATATGAACATGTAATACTTTTATTAGGGGGTAAAAAAAACAGGTATGCTGGGGAAAAGGTTGTATCCACATGGGGTCCTGGGAGATTCAAATGTTAAGTCTTTATATAACTACTGCCCACAACTTGCCAGTACTGTAGACTAAGGATGGCCAATAGCTGTCTCCATTAGGAAGGTTCTAAAGTCCAACTATAGTGAACCTACCAACCTCAGGATGTGCTCAGTTTTCTGGGCATAGGGGATGAGAAGCTGAGGTTTGCAGCTATTTAGATCTGTCTTGTTCCTTTCGCTATTGATCGGAGTAATTGGTAAATGTTCACTGGGGGGTATGGAGCATTTTTCCACCATTGAGGGGATTCTATGCCCCACCTAAATGCCTTTACGACCTAACCAATTAGAATTTTTGGTTGAGAACCACTAATCTAGATAATGCCGAGCATAGCCAATTCTAAATCAATGTTTTGGCCATCAACCTTAGCAACAAACAGGTTGGTTGTCTACCAATGACCAAAAAAATGGTTTTAGGATCGTCAAAATCTAGATGAAATTGAGTATAGACAATCCAATATCCATGTTCATGTGACATCAACAGAAGAACCTTAGCGACAAACAGGTTGTTCTTCTTCTTTGGCAACATCTAGATGAAGTTGAGTATAGCCAATTCTATGTTTTGGTCATCAGTAGAAGAGCCTTAGCGGCAAGCAGCTTGTTCCTTTACCGATGGCCGACTAAAGAGACTTAGGATTAGCAACATCTAGAAGAAGTTGAGTACAGCCAATCCTATATCCATATTTTTTTTCCATATTTGTCATCAGTAGAAGAACCTTAGTTTGCTGGCAAATTGTTTGCTGTGAAACAGTCCGTTGATGTAATAGCCATTTACCAGTGAGCATAGCCAATCCTAAATCTATGTTCTTGGTTATCAGTAGAAGAACCTCATGGCTTGTTCTTCTACCGATGACCAAATAAATGGATTTAGGATTGGCAGCATCAGTGGAAGAACCTTAGTGGCAAACAGGTTGTTCCTCTACTGGATTGGCAACATCTAGATGAAGTTGAGCATAGCCATTCCTAAATCCATGTGTTGGCCTTTTAGTCATCAGTAGAAGAACCTTAGTCTGCTGGCAACCTGTTTCCTGCTAAACCAGTCTGGTCATGTAATTTACCAGTGAGTTTTTTCGACACTGATGATGACCAACTAGATGGATTTCAGATTGGCAACATCTTTAGAAAGTTGCATATCGCCGATCCTAAATCCATGTTTTTGGTCATCAGTGGAAGAACCTTTTACCGATGACCAAATAAATGGATTGAGGATTGTCAACACCAGTAGAAGAACCTTAGTCTGTAGCCAACCTGTTTGCTATTAAACCAGTCTGTTCATGTAATCGGCATTTACCAGTGAGCCTAGCCAATTCTAAATCCATGCTTTTGGTCATCAGTAAGAGAACCGTAGGGGTTGTTCTTCTACCGATGACCAAATACCAGAACCTTATTCTGCTGGCAACCTGTTTCCTGCGAGTTTTTTCGGCAAACATGATGAGCAAGTAAACAAAACGTTTGACGTTTACAATTCCAACATTTTATTCCAGAAATTCCAATAAAAGTGCTATAGCAACTCAAACAATCTCAGAAAAAATAGCAGTGATCCCCAGAAACATCTACACGTTTCGGACCAGCCGGTCCTTAATCATGAAATGATGACCAACTAGATGTATTTCATATTGGCAACGTCTATATAAAGTTGCATATAGCCAGTCCTATATACGTGTTTTCGTCACCAGTAGAAGAACCTTAGTGTGCTGCCAACCTGTTTGCTGTGAAACCAGTCCGTTCATGTAATAGCCATTTACCAGTGAGCATAGCCAATCCTAAATCCATGTTTTTGGTCATCAGTGGAGGATCCTTAGGGGTTGTTCTTCTACCGATGTCCAAATGGCAACCTGTTTCCTGTTTCCTGCAAAACCAGTCTGTTTGTGTAATTTACCAGTGTTTTTTTCCGGCAAACTGATGTAGACCCACTAGATGTATTTCATATTGGCATCGTCTATATAAAGTTGCATATCGCCAATCCTATATCCGTGTTTTGGTCATCAGCAGAAGAACCTTAGGTTGTTATACTGCCTAGGCCCTAGAAACAGGGTTTGGGTTTTGCAACATCTACCATATCTCCGACCTTGACCTCAGGAGCCAATCCTGATCATCTTCACGCGTCTCTTATAAAGTAATCTTGGTCGATTTGACGGTAAGTCCGTCCCGTTGGGTTTAGACAAGTTCACGAACACGAAGCCCGGCGCGGCACGAAATAAAATTCATTTTTTTTTAATGTATTTCTGTGTCGGCTTTATAAATAAACCACAAAATAAGAATCTCATCAGCTCCCTGTCAGCTCCCTATTCACAGATTGCTCTATACTTCATTAGCATTTACACAATGCCTTGTATGTAATTATAAACAGGGCAACAACGTTTCTAAAATTAGACGAGAACCAACAATTATTTAACAATCGTTTTAGCGCTCGACGTTTTATTCCTAGAAACAAAAAAAAAAATTGGATGCTGCGCTCCCGCGGATTTTTGTCCAGTTTTTTTTTGTTTGTGTGTTGTTTCTTTTTTTCTATTGAATTTAAATTTTTTTTTTAGATATATTTTTTATTTTATATTATTGTTATTTTTCTGTCCTTTTTTTTTTCGAGCCCTCTATCCGCAAACCGGCTCCTTCGCACGTTCCAGCGACTCCCGAATCTTTCACCAGGTCTAGTTCCGCTGCCGCACGCTGGTTCTCTGTTAATCACTTGGCAAGCGCTTATTTGAATATTAAAAATTTCTTTAATCATCAAAGGCAAGAGCGCAGCTTCATGAATATTCATATTTCTCTCCTTAGACTGGATTCTAGTTCATTACCCTGCAGTAAAGGCAAACAGTCATCAATCGCGCTCATTACAGCCTCTGGCGTTTTGATTGGCTGCCTGCTGCTAGGAGCTTGTGTTTTTTTGTTTTTTCTTTTTAATTTTTTTTTTTTTTTTACCCCTTCCATATCTACCTGGCAAACAAAAATATCAACAGTGCCACTTTAAAAAAAAAAAAAAATATGGACGGACTTGCCAAGAAGTCTCGGTTCGTGAGAAAACATAAGGGGAGGGAAAGAAAAAACACATATATAAGGCAAAAAAAAAAAAAAAACGAGCTTTGGAGAAGAATATTTGTCAAGAGAGTTGACGTAAGTTTCATTTGCATAATGACTTTGTACTTCTGCATTAATAAAATTTGCATATGAAGCCATGTTAATTACTCCTGATCATGCTTTTTGCATTCATGCATAGTAATTTTCTCCGACTTGTGAGAATTAATGTCTTGGCTTTGGGGGGGGGGGGGGGGGGGAGTGTCGGGGACACAGTACAGCCTGTAATATCTTAAGTGACTCTCCCTCTTTTTGTTAACCTATTTCATCCCAGAATGGTTTGTAGGGTGCGTCAGTGGTAAACTTGGGGTGACGTTGAGAGTCGGGGGACACAGTACAGTCTGTAATATCTTAAGTGACTCTCCCTCTTTTTTTTAACCCGTTCCATCTTGGGGGGGTGGTTTGTAGGGTGCGTCAGTGGTAAACTTGGGGTGACGGGGAGAGTCGGGGGACACAGTACAGTCTGTAATATCCTAAGTGACTCTCCCTCTTTTTTTTAACCTATTTCATCCCGAAATGTTTTGTAGGGTGGGTCAGTGGTAAACTTGGGGTGATGGGGAGAGTCGGGGGACACAGTACAGTCTGTAATATCTTAAGTGACTCTCCCTCTTTTTTTTAACCTATTTTATCCCAGAATGGTTTGTAGGGTGGGTCAGTGGTAAACTTGGGGTGACGGGGAGAGTCGGGGGACACAGTACAGTCTGTAATATTTTAAGTGACTCTCCCTCTTTTTTTTAACCTATTTCATCCCAGAATGGTTTGTAGGGTGGGTCAGTGGTAAACTTGGGGTGACGGGGAGAGTTGGGGGACACAGTACAGTCTGTAATATCTTGTGACTCTCCCTCCTTTTTTTAACCCGTTCCATCATGGGGATGGTTTGTAGGGTGCGTCAGTGGTAAACTTGGGGTGACGGGGAGAGTCGGGGGACACAGTACAGTTTGTAATATCTTAAGTGACTCTCCCTCTTTTTTTTTAACCTATTTCATCCCGGAATGGTTTGTAGGGTGGGTCAGTGGTAAACTTGGGGTGACAGGGAGAGTCGGGGGACACAGTGCAGTCTGTAGTATCTTAAGTGACTCTCCCTCTTTTTTTTAACCTATTTCATCCCGGAATGTTTTGTAGGGTGCGTCAGTGGTAAACTTAGGGTGACGGGAAGAGTCGGGGACACAGTAAAGCCTGTAACACCTTATGCAACTCTCCCTTTTAACTCACACCATCCTGGAATGGAATGTAGTGTGTGTCAGTGGTAAACTTGGGGTGGCAGAGAGTGTCAGGGACACAGTACAGTCTGTACAATCTTAATTGACTCTCCCTCTTTTTTTTAACCTATTCCATCCCAGGAATGGTTTGTAGGGTGTGTCAGTGGTAAACAAGGGGTGGTGGTAGTAGGGGGGTGACGGACCGCCAACAAAACATGTAATTAAGCCATAGAAACGGCTTCGCAGTTTAATCCCGGACGTTCGGGGTACCTGCGGCTCTTTATTAATAAATTGTATCCTCTATGGGATCCTTAGTTACCTTGTTAGGCCGTTAAGTAAGTAATTGAGCCGTTATTAATTATTACCGGCTAATAGGTCTAGTGAAAGCCGCTCACGAGCCCGCAACGCCCTTTCATTTCGGGAGACACTTACGGGCCACTAGGGGGCTTACCGGAGTCTGGCGCCTCGATACAACCCAATAGATTTATTTTAATTTAATTTCTAGAAGCACAATAGGCAAAGCAATATGGTAAGTCGCCTCCCCCCCACCTCCACGCCTCCGACCTAAGATCAGGGGGGATTGTGCTTCTTTATAACGCATTGATGCGTAAGGAAGAAGATGGATTTGCGTCCTCTTTATGTGATTTACGAACTGCGAGGGTTCCTGGGAAACATTTTACATGTGATCGTTTCAGCTTTGTTTTTAATAACAGTTATAAAGTACGATTCATGATTAAACATGAAGAGGAAGAAAAACCCCCAAAAATCAGTGGACCAAAACCCACTGCGATCGGCCCAGGAGTCTATAAGATTTCCGGGCTGATTGATTCCCTCCCCCCCCCCCCCCCGGGGAAATCGGGATGCCCCGCTGTGTGAATACCCCCAGGTCGCCCCATACACTTACCGGGGCCAATGGCACATGCGTGAGCTGCATCCCCGCTATCCCTCTGGCAGGCCGTGTGCCTGCGCCAGGCATTTGTGAATGGGGCACGGTCCCTGTTAGAGGAAATCGGGGGATGCGGCCGCCAGTGCGCTCAGAGCCGCTGGCCTTAGACGAAGACTTAGATGGCGTGACCTCAGCACACTGATTGGACGAGAGGCCGCAAATGTGTCGTAGGACGGAAAGAGGTGAGTTGGCTTCGGCGATCTGGGGGGGGTTTCACACATTGGGGTATCCCCGATCGGGTTGCCCCAGGGCAAGGGACCAAAACCAGGATAGTCAAAACCCTGGGTTTTGGTCCACTTTAAAGAGGACCCACTCCCATCCCCCCCCCCCCCCCGACGCATCGCCCCACAGAACGACCATAATCCTCACCTTTTTCTTGATCCTCAGACGGAAATGCAGCCCCGCAATTGCCCACTGGCAGTCCTGTTGGTCAGGGGTCGCGTTCATGGTTCTGAGACTCAGTGGGCCGCCATCTTGGATGTTTAAAGGTTTATAGAATGCAGTAGGTGCAGGTAGGATGATTTTTAATGTGGACAATCTGTATGTACTGGGGGTGGGGTGGAACATACAAGATAGGCTCTTATTCGGGGTGAGGGTCCGGTTTTTGGAAAGTGGAAATTGTTGGAATTTTTGGAACTATTTGGACAATTAAAAAACAAAAAATGTGATTTTAGCAAAAAAAAAATAAAAAAAAACACCCAACTCTTCGACCTGGAAGACAAGCGACCCTACTTTCAGAAATATCTAGATCGAGTCCCGGAGCGATAACCTCATTTGACAAGTGTACTTTATAAAAGTTTCCGTAATCAACGATTGTATCACTTACCACTTCCTACGAGTTGCTATTAAGTTCTTTAACCCTTTTCGGGGAACGCCACCGCGCCCAACACCCGTAAATGTTCATAAAGAAATCAAATTGGACCCCTGTTGAGTTGGATGTAGGACCTATAGGCAGCAACCCCAGGCAAACATGGCAGGTAAATAACAATAATAATAAATGAGACCATTAGCCACCCGGGAGAGGCTCGTATCTAGGTCGCCAAAGCAATAAAATTTTTGGGTCCTTGACAAAAGCCTTTCACAATTTTTTAAGATACGATACTTTTTTTTTGCTATATAAGAAAGTTAAGTGGCGACTCGACCTCTTTTTTTCGCGACTGGAATGCGGCACTGTGAGCCATTTCACCTCCGACGCCCGGTGGTTCCGAGCGTCTAACGGCAACCTCTCGTGAGCGGGGACGCGCGCTCGTTCTGTCTCATAAAAGTTGCGCGGGAGGAAGCGTCGCCCAGTTTTTTCACTTTCCAAGTTATGATGTGAGACAACGAGCCGGAGGCGCTTTCTTCTTCTAACATTTACGGCGTACGGGGTCGTTTAGAAAAGGGCCAATCGCGGCGGAGTTGTCCGACTTCTTTTTTTTTTTTTAACTTTTTACTGAAACTTAAGGGGGAACACGGGAATTGTCTTAAAGTGGACCAACACCCAGGATTTTGACTATCCTGGGTTTTGGTCCACTTCAGTGGGGCACCCCGATCGGGGGTACCCCGCTGTGTTAAACCCCCCAGAAAGCCCCAAAAACTCACCTCTCCCCGCTCCCACGTGACCGCTGCAGCCAATCCCCGCCGGCAGACAAGCGGGAGGCAGCGACGGACAAGAGAGCCCATTCACAAACGGCCGGCGCGGGTGCGCGTCCTGCTAGAGGGACGCGCGGGAGACGGCGGCGGGCACCGCTGGATCGAGGAGCAGGTAGGGATTTAGGGGTTTCTGGGGGGTTTCACACAGCGGGGCACCCTCGATCGGGGTGCCCCGCAGTCAGGGAGCTGATCAGTCCGGGAATCTTATAGATTCCCGGGCCGATCATGGGAGGGTGTTGGTCCACTTTAAGTGATACTTTCGAGATGAGTGATGGATGTTATCATAGTTGTACGGGTGGCTCGTTTACGTTGTTATGGCATCATAAGCCTGGTTAGGGAGAGTAGCCATAGGGTAATCATAATGGGGGGATCGCTTACATTGTTATGACATCATAAGCCTTGTTAGGGAGAGTAGCCGTATGGGTAATCATATTGGGGGGGATCGCTTATGTTGTTATGACACCATAAGCCTGGTTAGGGAGAGGCCCATGTTAGGGGATATAGAGCGGTGGTCCTCAAACTTTTTACGCTAAGTAATCCCTAGTAACAGGAAGTAACAAGTACCCCCCGAAGAGTAGATCAATCATTAAGGTTACCCCAAAAATTTGGTCACGGGCTTTGTAGCACTTTTTAAAGCAAGAAATATTCCAGAGCCCAAATAACCCCCCTAGGGTTGATTCAGTGCCACTTTTTGGTTTCTTTAAAGAGGACCAAAGCCCAGCCTGAAGTCTCTGAGACTCACACCCCGATCAGGGGTGCCTCTCTGTGTGAAACCCTCCATGTCTCCCAAAAACTCACCTTCCCGGTCCAAAAGCGCATGTGCGAGCCGCGGCAGTATCCCTGCTATCCCCCTAGCAGAGCGCGTCCCCGCACCAGGCATGCTCCCTCTTAGAGGGAAGTGGGGGATGCGGCAGCCATCGCGCTCGGATCCGCTCGCATTAGTCTAGCTCCTGGACGAAGGGGCTCAAGCGGATCTGAGCGTGATATTTGGACGAGAGGCCGCACATGCACTGTAGGACCGGGAAGAGGTGAGTTTGTTCAGGCGACCTGGGTGGTTTCACCCAGCGGGGCATCCCCGATCGGGGATATACTATATACTATACTATATATACTATATATATACTATATAATCCCTCTATATAATCCTATGGTACGTGTAGCGATTTAGCTGCCATTTGGCCCTCATCAGCTCATGGCTGGAGATTGGTGGTGACGCGTGGAAAAGGATTGGAGTGCCAAGCACTGCAGACCATAAATGGTGGGTTCTATGTATTAAAGTGGACCAAAACCCAGGATTTTGACTATCCTGGGTTTTGGTCCTTTCCCCCTGGGGCATCCCCGAGCTGTGTGAAACCCCCCCAGATCGCCGAGCCCAACTCACCGCTTCCCGGTCTTACGGCGCATGTGCGGCCACTAGTCCAATCAGCGCTCTCTGAGCCGCTGATATCACGTTGTCTAAGGCCAGCGGCTCCGAGCTCGCTGGCAGCCGCATCCCCCACTTCCCTCTAACAGTGTCGGCCATTCACAAATGATGGGCACGCACCCTGCTAGAGGGATAGCGGGGATGCAGTCGTGGCTCACGCATGCACCGTTGGCCCGGGAAACAAGGTAAGTGTTTGGGGCGACCTGGGGGGTTTCACACAGCGAGGCACCTCGATTTTGGATGCCCCGGGGGGAGGGAATGACATGTACGCGCCCGTTTCCGTACAGCTTCTAAACACACGCCGCAATCTTCTCTTTCTCTACTTCCCGTTCGCCCCATCACAAAGCAGCGTGGGCCCGTCTGTCGCGTTACGTAGAACTCTAATGTGTCAGATTAGGAAGCGGATCAAAAATGTTGATGACAGGAAATGAGCTCGCGCACAAACTTCCCTTGAAGATCAGACCTCACGTAAGAGCACTTAGCGCCGACTCCACCACGGAGAGATGGACTATTTACACTGGGAATTTGAGGCTCCTCACTTGTGGTTTTGGCAGCGTCTTCACACAGAATGTTTTTTTTTTTTTTTTCGCTGGTGGTCTCGTTGCCATTTAAGATAAACGAAATCAAATGCAGAGATGAGATGAGATGATCCCGAGCTAAAAATTAAATATTTCTCAGTGATGGAGCCAATGACCAATCAATATATTTCTATCATTTCAATACATTCAGGTTCTTTAACATTTGATTAGTGTCAAAAAGTACTAAACTACTAAAAATAATGTTTTTGTTTCCTTTTTTAAGAGTTAAGTTACTCTTGCAGAGACGTCCAGATGTTTGGCTGCTGTGAGGATTATTGTAAACATCTGCCCAGCCCCTTATCAAGTCCTTTCTGCTTTATTCTCGTTCCTCCCTTTCTGTAGCCCTTCAGTGGTCACTGGGGCGGCCCGTTACTTAATATTTAAAGACCACAGATGGGTTTACCTTTTTTTTTTTTTTTTTTTTTTTTGGTATTACAGAATTGAAGCCTTCCAGGCCCTTTCCAGGTCTCCCTGGAGACCTAACCCTCCAACTGCTCCCCAGACACCTAACCCTCCAACTGCTCCCTAGACACCTAACCCTCCAACTGCTCCCCAGACACCTAACCCCCCAACTGCTCCCCAGACACCTAACCCCCTAACTGCTTCCCAGACACCTAACCCTCCAACTGCTCCCCAGACACCTAACCCCCCAACTGCTCCCCAGACACCTAACCCTCCAACTGCTCCCCAGACACCTAACCCTCCAACTGCTCCCCAGACACCTAACCCTCCAACTGCTCCCCAGACACCTAACCCTCCAACTGCTCCCCAGACACCTAACCCTCCAACTGCTCCCCAGACACCTAACCACCAACTGCTCCCCAGACACCTAACCCCCAACTGCTCCCCAGACACCTAACCCTCCAACTGCTCTCCAGACACCTAACCCTCCAACTGCTCCCCAGACACCTAACCCTCCAACTGCTCCCCAGACACCTAACCCTCCAACTGCTCCCCAGACACCTAACCCCCCAACTGCTCCCCAGACACCTAACCCTCCAACTGCTCCCCGGACACCTAACCCTCCTACTGCTCCCCAGACACCTAACCCCCCAACTGCTCCCCAGACACCTAACCCTCCAACTGCTCCCCGGACACCTAACCCCCCAACTGCTCCCCAGACACATAACCCTCCAATTGTTCCCCGGACACCTAACCCTCCAATTGTTCCTCGGACACCAAACCCTCCAACTTCTCCCCGGGCACCTAACCCTCCAACTGCTCCCCGGGCACCTAACCCTCCAACTGCTCCCCGGGCACCTAACCCTCCAACTGTTCCCCAGACACCTAACCCTCCAACTGCTCCCCAGACACCTAACCCCTCAACTGCTCCACAGACACCTAACCCCCCCAACTGCTCCCCGGGCACCTAAGCCTCCAACTGCACCCCAGGCACCTAACCCTCCAACTGCTCCCCAGGCACCTAACCCCCCAACTGCTCCACAGACACCTAACCCCCCAACTGCTCCCCGGGCACCTAAGCCTCCAACTGCTCCCCAGGCACCTAACCCCCCAACTGCTCCACAGACACCTAACCCCCCAACTGCTCCACAGACACCTAACCCCCCAACTGCTCCCCGGGCACCTAAGCCTCCAACTGCACCCCAGGCACCTAACCCTCCAACTGCTCCCCAGGCACCTAACCCCCCAACTGCTCCACAGACACCTAACCCCCCAACTGCTCCCCGGGCACCTAAGCCTCCAACTGCTCCCCAGGCACCTAACCCCCCAACTGCTCCACAGACACCTAACCCCCCAACTGCTCCCCGGACACCTAAGCCTCCAACTGCACCCCAGCTGCCATTGTTAGGGCAACCCATCGCTCCGGGCCTGTGCGCACTTACTGCTTGTGTTTGTCTCACTGTAGGGATATGAGGTAAAAATCCCAAAAATCCAAACAAAACGTAACAGGCTTATGATTGATGGTAAGTCCAGCCATTTCCCTATAATATATAGACCTCGGTTATCGGGGTATTGAGCTCCCACGGACAGGTTAACTTTGCCCCCTTCATATTTTTTACATCCGGAATTTTTGGATTCTCCGATAAGGTGCACCATTGTCTCCCCAGCCGCGGCCTCCAGCATCCCGCCATTTATTTCGCACGGGGTTTTGCTCGTGTGAGCGACACACTAAGGCTCTTGTTTGGGTTTGCTAGTCTGGGAACAGTAAGCTCAGGGCGTCTCCCACCTCGTGTTGGGTCTTGTCCGTCGGATGTCACGCAAATCCCACCGCTGCCGCCTCTCATCCATCTCTCGGGCTGTTTTTGTTCCTCGCCACCGCTTCAGGATATAATGCAAGGCTGGTCATGGGAGGTCACCGAAACTAAACTTACATAAGGGCCATGGCTTGCTCTACGCTTTGTAAGGTCCTTGGCCTACCCTACACTGTGTGATAGGCTTGGCCTACCTTACGCTGTGTAAGGTCCTTTGCCTACCCTATACTGTATAAGGGCCTTGGCCTACCCTACACTGTGTAATAGGCTTGGCCTACCTTATGCTGTGTAAGGTCCTTGGCCTACCCCACACTGTATAAGGGCCTTGGCCTACTCTACACTGTGTAATAGGCTTGGCCTACCTTACGCTGTGTAAGGTCCTTGGCTTACCCTATACTGTATAAGGGCCTTGGCCTACTCTACACTGTGTAATAGGCTTGGCCTACTTTGCGCTGTGTAAGGTCCTTGGCTTACCCTATACTGTATAAGCGCCTTGGCCTACCCTACACTGTGTAATAGGCTTGGCCTACCTTATGCTGTGTAAGGTCCTTGGCCTACCCCACACTGTATATGGGCCTTGGCCTACTCTACACTGTGTAATAGGCTTGGCCTACCTTACGCTGTGTAAGGTCCTTGGCTTACCCTATACTGTATAAGGGCCTTGGCTTACCCTACACTGTGTAATAGGCTTGGCCTACCTTATGCTGTGTAAGGTCCTTGGCCTACCCCACACTGTATAAGGGCCTTGACCTACTCTACACTGTGTAATAGGCTTGGCCTACCTTACGCTGTGTAAGGTCCTTGGCTTACCCTATACTGTATAAGGGCCTTGGCCTACTCTACACTGTGTAATAGGCTTGGCCTACCTTGCGCTGTGTAAGGTCCTTGGCCTACCCTATACTGAATAAGGGCCTTGCCTACTCTACACTGTGTAAGGCCCTTGTCCTACCCCACACTGTATAAAGGGCTTGGCCTACTATACACTGTAAGGGCCTTGGCCTACTCTACACTGTGTAAGGTCCTTGGCCTACCCTATACTGTATAAGAAGCTTGGCCTACTATATACTGTAAGGGCCTTGGCTTACTCTACACTGTGTAAGGGGCTTGGTCTACCATATACTGTGAGGGCCTTGGCTTACTCTACACTGTGTAAGGGGCTTGGTCTACCATACACTGTAAGGGCCTTGGCCTACTCTATACTGTGTAAGGGGCTTTGCCTACTCTACACTGTGTAAGTTCCTTGGCCTACCCTACACTGTGTAAGGTGCTTGACTTACCCTACACTGAGCAAGAGACTTGGCATAATACTTTCTAGTCTGGGAACAGTAAGCTCAGGGCGTTTCCTGCCTCGTGTTGGGTCTTGTCCGTCGGATGCCACACGAATCCCACCGCCACCTCTCATCCATCTCTCGGGCTGTTTTTGTTCCTCGCCGTCATTGTGTTGGGAAGACGACGTCCGTCCTCTTCGGGGAAAAAGGAATGAAAAGCTGCGGCCGCATTCTTCAAGGTTCATTTTTCACAACAGAATAGCCAACACTAGGTAATGCAGCCGAGAGAAGGACCCGGAAGCCTGTGCGAGAGTTTTTGGACTTGAGTCAAGACCGTTGTTGTTTTTTTTTTTTTGGGACTGGGTGTGGTAAGGTGTGAGAAGGTTTTTATTTAGTGGGTGTCGAGCAGCAGGAATCTGGACTGTGTCCTCAACAGCTCGCAGCCACTAATAAACTTTTACTCGAGAAACCAGTCGGGGTTAGTTACTGAGCCTTCGGCAGCTCATGAAATACTGTTGTGTTCTTAGAGGAACAGGAGAAAACCATTCCCGCATTGCAGTTCATTACAACCTAGGTGGTGGAGCAGTTGTGTCTCCCACCACTTCAGGATTTAATACAACGCCGGTCATGGGAGGTCGCCGAAACTAAACTTACACTGTGTATAGGTGCTTGGCCTACCATAAACTGTAAGGGCCTTGGCCTACTCTACACTGTGTAAGGGGCTTGACCTACCATATACTGTGAGGGCCTTGGCCTACTCTACACTGTGTAAGGGGCTTGGCCTACCATATACTGTAAGGGCCTTGGTGTACCCTATATTGTGTGAGGGTCCTGGCCTAAATGATCCTACATTGTGTAAAGGGTTTGACTTACTCTACACCATGTTATAGGCTTGGCCTACCCTACACTGTGTAATAGGCTTGGCCTACTGCTCTATGCTGTGTAAGTTCCATGGCCTACCCTGCACTGTATAAGGGGCTTGGCCTACCATACACTGTAAGGGCCTTGGCCTACTCTACACTGTGTAAAGGGGCCTGGCCTACCCTATGCTGTAAGGGCCTTGGCTTACCCTTCACTGTATAAGGGGCTTTGCCTACTGCCCTACACTGTGTAAGGGGCTTGCCCTACCCTACACTGTAAGGGCCTTGGCTTGCTCTACACTGTGTAAGGGACTTGGCCTACCATACACTGTGTAATAGGCTTGGCCTACTGCTCTACGCTGTGTAAGGTCCCTGGCCTACCCTACACTGTATAAGGGCCTACCCTGCACTGTTTAAGGGCTTGGCCTACCCTACACTGCGTAATAAGCTTGGCCTACCCTACACTGTGTATAGGGGCTTGGCCTACTGCTCTACACTGTGTAAGGGCCTACCATACACTGTATAAGGGGCTTGGCTTACCCTAACCTGGTTAAGGGCCTTGGCTTAGGGTTCTTAAAAGACTTGTAGACCCAAGGAGCTTTTAGTACTACATTTCCACATGGTTGCAGAACATCATGCGGCCATCTACTCTACTCAACAGCGTGGAGATAGGTCACATTTACTTTGATGCCTAACATTGACCTAAAGGGACTAAAATCAAAAACACTAGTACTAACTTTTAGCCTCCTGCCACTGAAAATCAAAAACACTAGTACTAACCTTTAGCTGATCCATCCTAATCTGGTTGTTGGAAGCCATATTGGATCCTCTGTGGCAACCGTGCAGCGAGCAGCTCCGCCATTCTGCTGACCGGCGACCACAGTGTCGAATTCCCACCCTCCCTACCCCCGCGGCATCAGCCATATTTTTGTTTTACCGCTTCTCCTTCTTTGCGGCATTTCCCGCGACTCACGCTTAAGTGGCAGCGGCTTTGCGGAGGAGAAATCGGCTCGTTATCGCGGCTTTGCCGTAATTAGTGCTGCCGTCTCCAGCACTTAGAGGACGGGGCGCGTCAGAGAGAGAGCGCTAAGTGTTTGTGGCGGCCTTCGGCCAAGACTGGAACAAACATTATCTGCTCCTTGAAAGTCAACGGAAACAAGTTTAACCCCTCGGCCGCCCCAACATTAACCCCTCGGCCTCCCCAAGATTAACCCCTCGGCCGCCCCAAGATTAACCCCTCGGCCTCTCCAAGATTAACCCCTCGGCCGCCCCAAGATTAACCCCTCGGCCGCCCCAAGATTAACCCCTCGGCCTCCCCAAGATTAACCCCTCGGCCACCCCAAGATTAACCCCTCGGCCACCCCAAGATTAACCCCTCAGCCGCCCCAAGGTTAACCCCTCGACCGCCCCAAGATTAACCCCTCGGCCGCCTCAAGATTAACCCCTCGGCCGCCCCAAAATTAACCCCTCGGTCGCCCCAAAATTAACCCCTCGCCCGCCCCAAGTTTAACCCCTCGACCGCCCCAAGATTGACCCCTCGGCCGCTCCAAGATTAACCCCTCGGCCGCTCCAAGATTAACCCCTCGGCTGCTCCAAGATTAACCCCTCGGCCGCACCAAGAGTAACCCCTCGGCCTCCCCAAGATTAACCCCTCGGCCTCCCCAAGATTAACCCCTCGGCCACCCCAAGATTAACCCCTAAGCCGCCCCAAGATTAACCCCTCGGCCTCCCCAAGATTAAGCCCTCGGCCGCCCCAAGATTAACCCCTCGGCTGCCCTTCTCCCGCCACAGCCACCTGGAAGAAATGTTTTTTTTATTACATTTTTGGCTGCCCCTGTGTGTCGCTTAATATAGATTTATTTCTGACTTCAAGTCAAGTCGTCGCTTCCTCATTCAAAATTCCAGCCAGTCATGTGACCACCAGCAACCATTCAGGTTTGAAGTGCAACTCCAATTGGTTACCGGCAGTCATGTGATTGGCGGCCATACAATGAACGGTAGGAAGTTCGCTGATTTGATTATAGTGCCGCTGGTGAGTCTGAGCGTGGCGATGGCGAGGGTTTCACACAGTGAGGCATCCCATTTTTTTTTCGTTTCTTTTAATCTTCCCTTCATATTTCCTTTGCCCTTGTTTCCACTCTTCTTTCTGCCCCCAGTGCTCCCCCCTTTTTTTCTTTTCTTTTTTCTTTTAATCTTTCCTTCATATTTTCCTTGCCCTTGTTTCCACCCTTCTTTTTTCCCCTTTATATTTATTGCTATGCTTCCCCCTTATTTCCTTGCCCTTGTTTCAATCCTTCTTCCTTGCCCCCAGTGCTTCCCCTCTTTTTTTTTTTTTTTCTTTTTTCCTTTAATCTTCTCATCTCTCTCCCTCCTTCCTCGCCTCTCCATCGCGCTCCTCTCTTGTTTTTTTTTTTTTATAGTCATCTTATAAAGTAGTTGGGATATTTAGCACAGCTGGTGCTCATTACATTATGCACTATCAATAAAATAACATGTGTAATTAATTTTTAATGTGGCGCTGTGCGCGTCCCTTTGAAGCCGAGCGCCAGGGCAGCCAAACACTGGTCAGTCCTGGAAGAAAAACCTCTTCTAAATCGGATTCTTTGATTACAGATGTCGGCCCGTTTCTCGGCGGGCTCGCGGCACTTGGGTTGTGCGGTAAAAAAAACTCACAACGGAACAAGACGGTAGTGAGCAGTGACAGGACGAGGAACCCGAGAGGCCACCGCCTAACATAATCCCCATTGTGTCTGTCGAAGGCTATAAACTGCGGCAGGGAGGTTAGCCCGCTGCTATTCACAGATGGCCAAGTCTGCCTGGAGTCAAGTGAATTAAACAGAACAGGGCTTCCCTTAGTGTTCCAGGGGCACAGTGGCCTGTAGAGATCAATATTCTTTAGATATCAACACATAAATGGTGACCTTAAATGTCGTAGGATTGTCACTCAACACAGTCCGATGTGCTTTCTATTGGCTGAGAACTTGTTGTTGTTCACTATATTTTTCTTTAGCTTAAGTGGGTGTTGCTTAGTCCTCCCACTTGGAGTTCTGGTCCTCCTGGGATCTAAAGCAGGGTGGTAGGAGTACCATTGGTGGTACTTGAGGTCCTATCAGGTGGAACTCCACCAGGTTGCACAGACGCCCTTCCCTTAATGTTCTAGGGCACTGTTCCGAATGCAAACCTTCTGGGAGTCTCTGACTGGTCTTGTATATTATTTTACAAGTGAAACCTAATCCCTTTTTGATAAGTGCCATGGGGCATGTGGCCTACCTATTTTGCTATTATTTATAATTATTCATCCCCCCTTTGGGATCCTTGTTTGGAACTATTTGTCCCTAGGGGGTACTTGGCTTAAACAAGGTTGAGAACCACTGTTCTATGGTGCAATTACCTATATTTTTCTTTAGCTTGGTTCTCCCACATGGAGTTCTGGTCCTCCTAGGATCTAAAACAACCTGGTTTAGTACAACCTGATAGGAACTCAGGAACCCCTCCTAACCAGTGGTACGAGTGCCACTGGTGGTAGTTTAGATTATATCAAGTGGCGCCCATGCCTGAAGTCAAGTGAAATAAACAGAACAGGGCTTCCCTTAGTGTTCCAGGGCACAGGTGCCTGTAGAGTTCAATATTCTTTAGATATCAACACATAAAAGATGACCTTAAAGATCGTACAGTTGTCACTCGCAGCGATGTGCGTTCAATTGGCTGAGAACTTTGTTGTTCACTATATTTTTCTTCAGCTTAAGCTTCCACTTGGAGTTCTGGTCATCCTAGGATCTAAAGCTTAGTACAACCTGATAGGACCTCAAGAACCCCTTTAAACAGTGGTAAGAGTGCAACAGGTGGTACTTGAGGTCCTATCAGGTGGAACTACGCCAGGTTGCACAGACGCCCATGCTTGAAGTCAAGTGAATTAAATAGAACAGGGCTTTGCTTAGTATTCGAACGCACAATTACCTGTAGATATCAATCTTCTTTATTATTATAAAAAGAAACGCCTTAGAACATAAAAGATGACCATGTCCTGTTGCAGATGGATTTGTCTAGTGTCTATCAATAACTTTTTCACGTGTTGCTTGTCCTCTGCCAGGTACATTTGCATGATCTGAATTTCGGTTCCTGTTTTTGGCACCTGTCCTTCACATCGTGTCATAGATGAGTAGAGCTCGACGAGGACATAATTGTCCAAGAGGAAGTCCTATTGCTTGATATTAAATTGGAGGGGGGCAGATGGTGAACATGTAAAGCTGTTCTCTGCTAGTTACGTGTCACAGTTCTCAAGAAAGAGGCAGAGGAACTAGCCGGAAGCATCTGCAAGGCTACCCACCCCAATCTTTAGACGTAAATAAGGGCTGGATATCAACCCACCCCAAAATCACCAAGACATTATGCGATCGAGACTCGAGAAAGATAAAAAGTGGCCTCATCCCAAGGTTCCTTGTCTGTTTATTTGCTCACATATATAAACATATATACACTGAATGGTACATACTATTGTGCTTATTCGTGCAGTAAAAGTCACATTAGCATTAGACATACGAAGTAGTCTGGGGACATACATTTTACAATAATACAGTTATTGCATTGACCAATGTAGGAATAAACTTGGGTTGCTGTTTCTAATCAATCGTGTTAATCGTCATCGGGACACATTTCACCTTCACATGGCGTCATCAGAGGGCGCGCTGTTTCTAGTCAATCTATTGTGTTAATCGTCATCGGGACACTTTTCGCCTTCACATGGCGTCATCAGAGGACGTGCTGTTTCTAGTCAATCTATTGTATTAATCATCATCCGGACACGTTTTACCTTCACATGGTTGTATATAAGTGGTATACTGTGTGGATCTCATGTATCCATTTTGACGATGCTTCTGGTGGCAATTGGTTGATGGTATCACTATGATTATGATCCCGGATGTCTATGGCGTTGCTAATGCCAGCAGACCCTTGTGAGGAGTGTAGGATGCAATTTATTCGTAGAGCAAATAAACAGACGCAGATCCTCGGGATGAGGCCGTCTTCAGTTTGGCGTCATCAGAGGGCACTCGGGATGCGTTTCGCCTTCACAACGTCATCAGAGGGCGCGGATAAGTGGTATACTGGTGTGGATCTCATGTATTCATTTTGATGATGCTTCTGGTGGTGATTGGTTGATGGTATGACTATGATTATGATCCCGGATGTCTAGGGCTTGGTAATGCCAGCAGAAACTTGTGAGGAGTGTAGGATGCAATTTATTCCTTTATTCCAAATAACCAGACCCAGAACCTCGGGATGAGGCCGCTTTCTAGAATTTTGCACATTAATGGTGCATCTCGAGGTTCCTCCAACAATCTCACGCCAACCACTGACCTATTCTGCTGTCAGACTCTACAAATGACGAGATTTCTGCCATTATTACAGACATACACATGACCCACTAAGGAGCTCACTATCCACCACTGCCAGAACTTCTTTAAATAGGAAGAAAATATAATAATAATGAGATCTCTAACAAGAGCCGTCGTGTGTTTGTATCATTGGTTGCTGCGAGGCTAAAGCTTAGTCCGCTTCACCCCTTAGGAAGGCTGAAAATTGGCTTCCACCGTAATGCCAAACACTAGGCAACCAAGTTTCCACTGGAAACTGAATAGTAAGCCTGATTTGGGCAGAAAACACACTGCTTGTGGGCACGAGACCTAGGCGTGGCACTGAAACAGTGAGTTTTCGGTGCTTACTCCTCAGTTTCCAGTCCAAACTTGGCTGCCTGGTGGGTGGGGGATGCAGATTTATTTGAGCAGGTGTCAGGTGTCATACACGTGTCCCTGACCCACTAAGGAGCTTAATATCCCACGCCACCTGAACATACTCTATCGTGCACAGTTCGGTCCCACACCGGGAGGAGGAAACCCAAACATCTGGAGAACATACAACCTCCATGCAGATAGTGACCAAGATGGGTCATTTAAAAGATCACGGGGATCCCCTTTAAATCCCATGGGTGAATAAACATTTGTATCGCCCTCTACGTGAGTCCCCATGATGCATGTGGGTACCATACTGTCTAATAAATCATATTGTAGAGGCACAGACACGCGGGTTGATGAGTTTTTGCCAGACATCCAACTCCAATTTGAGTGTTTTTGAAGCAGCGTCCAGATATTCTTTCATACGCTTTCTGTTTATATAGACTTTCATATATATATATATATATATATCTTTTTTTTTTATGGGCGACAACGTTGCGAAGCGTCGGTGGCCATTTTGTTATTTTGCTAAATTATTTTCAGATCCCCGTGACTGGTGATGATTTCAATGTTTTCATGGGTGTTTCGCCTCTGCTGTACTTTGCTCCATCTGTTCAAAACCAGGAAATACATATTGTTCCCTGACTCTTCCTCGAAGACTTCACGCAGGCATGTGTCACTGGCAGCCGCTCGCTTTTTATATATAGCTTCTGAGGAGGGCGAGGGACCACTTTTTACTTCTTTAAATAAGAGGAAGAAAAAAACAAAACAACAAGACCTCCAAAAAGTAACACAAGAGCCGTCGTGTGTTTGTATCATTGGTTGCTGCAAGGCTAAAGCTTAGTCCCCTTCACCATCTTCTAGAAACCCCTTAGGAAGGACGAAAAATGGCTTCCACCGTAATACCGAACACTAGGTGACCAAGTTTCCACTGGAAACTGAATAGTAAGCCCGATTTGGGCAGAAAACTCACCGCTTCAGTGCCACGCCTACGTCCCATGTGACCAAAAATATAACGAGCTCTCCAAAAAGTAACACAAGAGCGTTGTGTGTTTGTATCATTGGTTGCTGTGAGGATAAAGCTTAGTCCCTGTCACCGTCCTCTAGAAACCCCTTAGGAAGGACGAAAGTTGGCTTCCACTGTAATGCCAAACAGTAGGCGACCAAGTTTCGACTGGAAACTAAGTAGTAAGCCCGATTTGGGCAGAAAACTCACTGCTTCAGTGCCACCAAAAAATAACAAGATCTCCAAAAAGTAACACAAGAGCCGTCATGTGTTTGTATCATTGGTTGCTGCGAGGCTAAAGCTTAGTCCCCTTCACCATCCTCTAGAAACCCCTTAGGAAGGGACCGTAATGCTAAACACTAGGTGACCAAGTTTAGACTGGAAACTGAGTAGTAAGTCTTATTTGGGCAGAAAACTCACCGTTTCAGTGCCACACCTACGTCCCATGTGACCAAAAAAATAACGAGATCTCCAAAAAGTAACACAAGAGTGCTGTGTGTTAGTATCATCTGTTGCTGCGAGGTTAACCAGTAAAGCTTAGTCCCCTTCACCATCTTCTAGAAACCCCTTAGGACTTAAAGCTTAGTCCCCTTCACCATCCTCTAGAAACCCCTTAGAAAGGGACCATAATGCTAAACGACTTGATTAGCGACCAGTAATCCTGGAAAATGGCGCCGGTCCCTTTACCAAAATTCTCCGACCCCACCGAAGATGCAGAGAAATATTTCACGTGAAACCAGTTAGCGCATAAGGGGAAAAAAGTCACTGACTCTCGGCTTTTTATAAGGCCGAATTCCATTGTTATCTATCATCAAGCCGCGGCTGATCTGCCACTCGAACGTTTTTTGCTTTGTATGGATGTCACGATACGTATGCATGATCTAAACCCAGGAAAATCACGGAGATCCTCTGAGACCGCGGCATCACTTTTTAATTTCACGTTGAAGCAAAGCTCTGAGTAATTTTCTCCTTGTCTATCCCATTGCATCCGCCACAATGATTTTCCAGGCTTTTGAGATCAAGATAAAAGGCTATTTTTATTGCACGGCGAGATATAAGAGCGGGCGAGAGGGCTGTGGACTGGCGGCTACGTCCTTCTTCTCTCTCACCGTTATGGTGCCCACCGATCACTGAGAAAGTTTCCAAACAATGACCTTAGGGTGACATTGCCGAGAACCTAACCAGCCATAGGCATCAACGCTTCTCGTTTTGGGAATGAAAAAGTCCAGGGCTCACGCATCATTATCTATTGCCAGATTCACTGGCTATAGACTGTCGGCTACGTCCTTCTCCTCTCTCACCGTTATGGTGCCCACCGATCGAGAACGTTTCCGAAGAATGCCCTTAGGCTATAGACTGGCGGCTACGTCCTTCTTCTCTCTCACCGTTATGGTGCCCACCACCGAAAGTTTCCAAACAATGCCCTTAGGGTGATATTGCTGAGAGCCCAGCCAGCAATAGGCACCAACGCTTCTCGCTTTGGGAATGAAAAAATCCAGGGCTTACGCATCATTATCTATAGCCAGGTTCACGCATAGCTATTATCATCGCACCTTAAAGCGGCACTGTAGTCAAGTCCTCCAACTTGCATGTTCATTGTACGGCTGCCGGTCTTGTGTTACCGCCGATAACCAAGCGTCTTGCATATTAAACTTGAATGATTGCCAGTGGTCATGTGATTAGTGTGCCAAAAAATGTGAATGAGGAAGAGGGGACTTGACCCAGGCAAGGCTGTCGGGGCCCACTGACAGGGCCGACCTTTGGGGTGTGTGACAGCACTTGACCGGTGGTGGACTGGGAGGTCTGGTCACAGCTGGTGCCCACATTTCCTCGAATGGCAGGGTTCCACAATCTCAATTTAGGTTCCAGTTGAGGTGCTGCGTTTTGTTCTGCTTTTAAGTTGCCCACCCCAGCTGATTTCCTATCCCAGGAGCATCCCAATCTGTGATACCCTCCGGCGTGATACCACCTGGGATCGCTGGAATACCTACTATGCAGGCACTTCCATCCCTGGATTTTGGTCCGCTTTACAGGGGCATCTCAATTTGGGATGCCCCTGTTTGTGAAAGAACCCCCCTGGTTTGGCTGTTAACTCAAACTGGCGACGCCAGATCCAGAAAAGTAATGAACAAAGGAAGGGGAATGGGGGGTCACACACAGGGCCATCCAATATCAGGAGGATCTAGATTCGTTTAGACTCAGAGTTTAGGTTTAAAGGGGTGTGGTGGCCTTCAAAGTAGACCTTAACTAGAGTTTTGGTCCAAATAGCATGATCCTTGGGGGGCATCCAGATTTGGGACGTCCCTGGGTGATGTGACACGACTCTTCACCACAAAGGGGCCCACTGAGACCATGCCGCCCAAGGGCCCACATAAACCTGGAGCTGGCCCTGACTTAACTATAGTGTCCCTTTCAGCGACACCCTAGGTGGCCTGTTATCTCAGTTTATAGGTTTTGTGCCTCTTGGAGGACTCATATCAGATCAATTATTCAGGCTAGAAGTAAAATTGTGGCTTTATAGTGCGAAGTCGAGAAAGTTGAGGGCTTCTCTACCTTGTCACCATGGTTTAATTTCTCTACTTGGCAGTAGTAACGTGAGGAACATGAAGCCTTATAAAACGCATTGAGCTGAGCAACTGAAATGGACAGGTGTCCGATCCAAGAAAAAAAAAATTCTACCCTTTCCAGCCTATTGCCAGCATTTTACCCTTGTTAGAATTTTTTTTATTAACCTTCCAGTGACCTAATTTTTCAAATGCCCACAGTCCCCAAACCCTCTGGAAACCACTGGAGTGGTGCATTTGGGCTTCCATGTCAAATGACCAACCAGGTAAAAGGTTTTATACCTTAATTTCTGGATCTGTAAGATAGTAGGTTGGAGGTTAGAGATAGATCTGCACGTACACATCAATGTAGCGTTGATGACGGCGTCTTTGCTGCTCTAGATTCCCCGTCCTGTCCTGTGGTGGCTTTGGATGCCACCCATAACCCAAAGGTTCGTGGATGCAAGTGGTGGGCTCCCCTTGCGCCTTCATAACTCGGCCCTGTGTACCCCCCCCCAGTTGTTAGTTCAGAAACAGTCACTAGATACAGACAAGTAACACAGTTTATTCTTTGCATTTTGGGTTTTCACATCTAACGACCAACTAGGAAAAAGTTTGTAAACCTTTGCAAAAAACGTTTTTTTTTTCTGACTGACAACCGATATTTACCACCCAAGTGGTACTTAACATAATTAGAAAATGGAAAAGTGTAACTCGATGAAAAAAGTTTAGGGGTCCTCGTCTTTTATTTATTTATTTTCTCGAGTGTTTCAAGTGGGAGAGTTTATCATTCGAGAACTCAGTAAATCAGGGTCCAGGCCCTTCCTTGATTGCTGTACTTCTTACTTCTGGAATTTTGTCGATTACCCGTGACTGCTTAGAAGCACACGGGCCTGATGGAATAACACTAATTGCCTCTGCCTGTTGTGTATTGACATTTTTTTGTTGCAGATGTTTTTATTTGAGGGTCTCCAGTAGAAAGTCGAGGGGTGGGGGTGGGAGTTAGTCGAGACTGTTACTTTAACGGGGGAGTTTACTGGCAATTTTGCCTGCGCCTGGTTTCATTTATATTGGAGCCAGTCGTACTGTGTGAGAGCCGTCCACATGCTGAAATTAGTCCTGAGCTCGCTTCTGTGGCCGTGCCAGATTCCGCGTTCATGTTTTATTTAGAATTTTTTTTTCTTTTTATTTTCATTCCCATTCAGATCCGTCCCGGGCCAACGTACATGCTCGCGAGTCCCCGCAAAGACAAAGAAACGCTCCTTTTTTGGGGGACTTTTTTTTTATTATTGTTATTATTTTTGGCTCATCCTAAGATCACAAAAGTGCGCATTTTTAATTGATTTGTTGTAACTTATAACAGATGCTGAAGTCAGCATCCAAAACTTTTAATTAAAAAATAATTACAGCTTAATGGGTTTCTTGCTCTCAGTGTGGATGAATGTGGATAAATACATCATCTTTGTGTTGCTGCGTTGTTTTTTTTTGTTTTTTTCTTTTTGTGTGAAAGCACTTTCTGACCTAACCAAATAAAATGAGAGAGGAGGCAGTTTGAGTGGATGAAGTCATTGGAACGTGTTCAAAACCGTCCTCACTTCTTCCTAAAAGGGTGTCTGCTTCCAGAATAGATTAGAAAAGGGTACGAAGACATCTAGGCCGAGGTCACTAGTCAACATTGTGCCTTCTTCGACTTTCCGTCAATTGGTAATCAATGACCAGTGAGCAATATTAACTTGTCAGATAGGGATCTGCTGCCCACTTACTTTTAATTCTCGACAATCAGTAACCAATAAGAAGTGAGCAAAATTATCTCGACAAACAGGGATCCATCAACTTTTCAGATTCTGTAGTTAAGAGAGTTCCACTAGATTTTGCATGGGTCGTTTTTTTTTCCTTCATCTAACCTAGGGGTTCCCAACAACTGGTACTAGTATGGTACCTAAGACCGCAGAGAGTGAAAGCACTGCAGACAAGCTCCTGGTCCGATAGGATTTTTCAGGTGGGCAAGTCAAGTCAACCTATCTTGACAAACAGGGATCCATCAACTTTTCAGATTCTGTAACCAGGAGAGTTCCACCAGAGTTAGTTGGGTAAGACCATCTCTCTCTCTCTATATATATATTTCTAATGAAAGGACTTCTCAACAAGCCTAATAAAATGAGGGAAGATGCATCCAAAACTGACCTAACCAAATAAAATGAGGGAGGATGCACTTTGAGTGGATGAAGTCATTGGAATGTGTTCAAAATCATTGCTTCTTCCTAAAAGGGTGTCTGCTTCCAGAATACATTAGAAAAGGGTAAGAAGGCGTCTAAACCGATGTCACTAGTCAACATTGCGCCTTCTTTGACTTCCCGTCAATTGGTAGTCAATGACCAATGAGCAATATTAACTTGTCAGATAGGGATCTGCTGCCCGCATACTTTTAATTCTCGACAATCAGTAACCAATTAGAAGTGAGCAAAATTATCTCGACAAACAGGGATCCACTTTTTCGTCTTTTATCTCAAGTACCATCCAGATCACCACTAATACAGTGTTGGTCTGGGTGGTGCTTGAGGGCGGAGGTCTCATACTGGCCCTATAGTGCAAGTTCTTGCACTCATCACAGCATAGGTTGCCAAGACTTGCCCACTTGACAAATCTTATCGGACCAGGAGCTTTTCTGCAGTGCTTTCACTCTCTGTGGTCCTAAGTGCCAGACTAGTACCACTGGTTGGGAGCCTCTAGGTTAAAGAAGGTAGAAAAAGTGAGAACTTGTAAAGAGCAAAAAGTGAATGAAGGAAATGAGAGAGAAAAGAGACAAAGTGAGTAAAAGCAGGAAACATGGGCGAGGAAGGGATGAATTCGGGTGAGGGACAGCGACGTCGCGTCTGCCAAGCGAGCGTTAAAAATCGGCAACGGCTACGCAGCAAGCGCTATCGGTTTTGGAAGATGCAACAAGCGAATACACGGGCCCTTTTGATATCTGGCGAGCGGCACAATTCCATCTGCACATCTCTGAGCCGAACATATTGCAAATATGCGTCACGCAATCAGCGGCTCGCGTGCCTCCGATAGGCTGTATTATGCGTCCCTTCCTGGGAGCGCCGAAATCCCCCCACCCGGCGGCCCGCTTCTCCGCTATCCCTGCCACAGTGGGCCTTGCCGAGAAAATAATCTAGGTGAGCTCTGGAACGTCATGTGCACGCGTGTGGGAGCGTGCGAGCGCGGAAGCGACGGGATGTGGCAGCACAGAGAGAGAGAGAGAGAGAGAGCAGCATGTGCTAACAATTCTCCACCGCGGTTTTTCAGCTGGACATTAATCACACTCAACAGCCGCAATTAGATCCTCGAGACAAATGGAATTATCTGACAGCAAGGAAAAAAAAAATCCTTCCCTGCAGATTTTTTTTTCCTTTAAGTTTTCTACGTGCGGCCCTTTTGGGGTTTTTTTTTATTCGATCGATCTAATTTTGATTTGATCTGATCTGATTGTGGATTGTAAGTTTGTGGTTTTAGATTGTAATACCGCCATGGAAGATGACGGCACTTTACAAATATAATAATATATATAATAAAATAAATAAATATATATATATATATATATATATATATTAACATAACTCTTACAATATATATATTATTAGTATAATACATTATAATATATAATAATTTAAATGAATTGATCTGATCTGATTATGGATTGTACCTTCGTGGGTTCTGTTTGTAATACCTCCATGGAAGATGACGATGCTTTACAAATATAATAATATATATAATAAAATTATATATATATATATATATATATATATATATATATATATATATATATTAAAATAACTAATATATATATATATATATATATATATATATATATATATATATAATAAAATAACTATTACAATATATATATGATTAATATAATACGTGGATTGTATGTTTTTGAGTTTCCGTTTGTAATTCCTCCATGGAAGATGACGGCGCTTTAAAAATATATTACTTATCTATAACTAATAGATAAAATATAAAATAACTATTATAATATATATATATATATATATATATATATATATTATTAATATAATACATTATAATATATAATAATTTAAATGAATTGATCGTATCGATCAAATCCAGTCACATTCAATAGATTAGTTCAGTTGGGCGCTAACCTTCCCCAAGGGGCAATGGGTAAACCGTTGGGAGGCGGTCACATCCCCGGCTTCTTTGTAGGTTTGGCACGCTCCCACACCCAGCTCTTTGGATAGATTGGGGCCAAGAGCACCACCCACTTTACAGGGAAGCCGGGGATGCCAGCCGCCGGGAGAGGTGAATTTTGCAGTGACCGAGCGGGGGTTAACACAGCAGGGCATCCCGATTTGGGATGCCCAGGGGGAAGGCCAGCATCTTTCTTTGAGATTCCAGGGCCGCCCCCCTTGGGTTTTGTTCCGCTACACCACAAAGAAGGTTGCACCGCCAAAACAAGAGACATTCACCACCAATGAGATCTAAGAAGAGGCTACACCAGCCTCCACCAACCTTTGGGTTATGGTCAGCAACGCTCCAGTGATGGGTGCAGAGCTGTCATTGCACATAAGCCACCAAGCACAGCCGCTGGCAGCTCAATGCAGGATCTGCTGGACCAGCCGGGCGACCACACTACCCCCCATCCAGAATGGCAAAGCAGCCGCACAAGGGGGGCACAAGGGACAACCACCAATCAGTTACTTGGCTGGACTATTATTTTATACTGTATCTGGGGCCTCCACCAGATTTCGTGCCCAAGGGCCTCCACCAGATTTCGTGCCCAGGGGCCTCCACCAAATTTTGTGCCCAAGGGGCCTCCACCAGATTTCGTGCCCAGGGGCCTCCACCAGATTTTGTGCCCAGGGGCCTCCACCAGATTTTGTGCCCAAGGGGCCTCCACCAGATTTTGTGCCCAAGGGGCCTTCACCAGATTTCGTGCCCAGGGGCCTCCACCAAATTTCGTGCCCAAGGGGCCTCCACCAGATTTCGTGCCCAGGGGCCTCCACCAGATTTTGTGCCCAAGGGGCCTCCACCAGATTTCGTGCCCAGGGGCCTCCACCAGATTTTGTGCCCAAGGGGCCTCCACCAGATTTTGTGCCCAAGGGGCCTCCACCAGATTTCGTGCCCAGGGGCCTCCACCAGATTTTTTGCCCAAGGGGCCTCCACCAGATTTCGTGCCCATGGGCATCCACCAGATTTTGTGCCCAAGGGGCCTCCACCAGATTTCGTGTCCAGGGGCATGCAACAGATTTTGTGCCCAAGGGGCCTCCACCAGATTTCGTGCCCAGGGGCCTCCACCAGATTTTGTGCCCAAGGGGCCTTCACCAGATTTTGTGCCCAGGGGCCTCCACCAGATTTCGTGCCCAGGGGCCTCCACCAGATTTTGTGCCCAGGGGCCTCCACCAGATTTTGTGCCCAAGGGGCCTTCACCAGATTTTGTGCCCAGGGGCCTCCACCAGATTTCGTGCCCAGGAGCCTCCACCAGATTTTGTGCCCAAGGGACCTCCACCAGATTTCGTGCCCAGGGGCCTCCACCAGATTTCGTGCCCAAGGGACCTCCACCAGATTTTGTGTCCAAGGGGCCTCCACCAGATTTTGTGTCCAAGGGGCCTCCACCAGATTTTGTGCCCAGGGGCATCTAACAGATTTTTTGTCCAAGGGGCCTCCACCAGATTTTGTGCCCAGGGGCATCTAACAGATTTTGTGCCCAAGGGACCGCCAACAGATTTTGTGTCCAAGGGGCCTCCACCAGATTTCGTGCCCAGGGGCCTCCACCAGATTTTGTGCCCAAGGGACCTCCACCAGATTTTGTGCCCAGGGGCCTCCACCAGATTTCGTGCCCAGGGGCCTCCACCAGATTTTGTGCCCAAGGGACCTCCACCAGATTTTGTGCCCAAGGGACCTCCACCAGATTTTGTGTCCAAGGGGCCTCCACCAGATTTCGTGCCCAGGGGCCTCCACCGCACTTAGTCCGGCCCTAGGACTTTTTTTTCACAGCTCTCCCAAATGCAAACTCGTCTTCGTCTTGTCCAGGGAGACCCCGCGATCCAGCAGCAGCAGCAGCTGGGCCCCAGGCCATGGCATGGTGGCAAGCTGGGCATGCTGGGTAACCAAGGGAGGGATCAGATAGAATTTAATGGCTGATGCTCTCTCTTTATTTGCAGTGTGAATTTGCATTGTAGCAAATTGCTTTCCTTTAATAATCAAGCAAAGCCGAGCAGCGCCGGGTGGGAGGAATAAACAGCGCCGCCACGCGCCTTTATTGGTGACGCCGCGAGCAGCCGGGGTTCGGCATGTACTTTATCCTGGCACGCAACCTCTCGGCGGTTCCCATTCACTCACAGAGGACTCTCCATCAATAAGGTTCAATCTGTTGACTGAATCTCGAATATAATATGTTGTTATCAAGCAGATTGATCCGGAGGGAGGCGAAGGAGAGCGTGCCAATGGCCGACGCGCAGCCAAACATTCCTCTCCGATGCCCAAAATCTGAAACGCTCCCAAATATCCTTCAGAAAGGGCGTATGGCTGCGTGGTTCGGCGCCACACTTTTTTTTCAAGGGCTCGGATTAACCCCTTGTTAAATCTGAAACGTCGAGCCAGGCATTGATTAGAAAGCAAGTACAATCTGCAGACAGCAATAAAAGTTTATGGGAGTCCTAATGTTTTCCTATGCGTTAATCCCATAAAAAGACCGGCCTGCCTAAAAAATATTAATGCTACATCACGTAGACTTCTTATCCATATAAACAGCGAGGAAAACAAGTAAGCCTTCAGAGCTTTGCTTTACAATGGGGTTAAATTCTGGTTATAAAAGGGTTGTGGCTACACGTAGGACAGGGTAGCACACAGAGAAGGAAATGCAGGTTGGGTTGGGTTTATATTGGATCAAAACTCATGGAAAGGAGTGTGGGCCTTCTCTAAGAGATCTCTCTGAGCCCCCCCCCCCCCCCCCCGGATTTGGGAGGCCTTGCAGGTTGAAACCCTCTAGTTTGCCCTATAAACTCACCTCAGCCCTCAGTACCATAGCTGTGGTTAAGCTATGCCATGCTCCACAACACCCTAAAGCAGGAGTCCTCAACACTCCTCCTCAAGGCCTGCCAACAGGTCGTATTTGGTGGACCTCCAAACAGCTGCCTCTACAGCTCTTAAGGATCATGCTGGGAAGGGGCACTTGCCTTAGGTGCAACAGGTCAGGGGGGGCGCTAACAGGGGGCCCTGAGAACAGAAGTCCCAAGTACCACCCAGGTCACCATTAATAGTGGCAGACGTCCTATACTTTTTTCCTTCAACCAACCTAGGGGTTCCCAACCAGTGGTACAAGTCTGGTACCACAGAGATTGAAAGGGCCATAAAGCACTGCAGACAAGCTGCTGGTCCGTTAGGATTTGTCAGGTGGGCAAGTCTTGGCTACTTATCTTGGGATGAGTGCAAGAGCTTGCATTATCGGGCCAGTATAGGACCTCCGCCCTCAAGCACCACCCAGACCACCACTGTATTAGTGGTGATATGGGTGGTACTTGAGATATTTTCAAAATGTGGTACTCCACAAGAAAAAAGGTTTGGGAACCCATCATCTAACCCTTATTGTTCTTGTGATCATTTTTTCCTTACCAGGCCTGTGGAATTGTAGAGTCGGAACTAATTTTGACTGGAGTAGGAGTTGATAGAAATATTCCATGTAACCTTGGCTCGACCATATTTAGAACCCAGTGCATAGAGATATTGCCAAGTCTTCGCAGCCACTTCACCCTTAGTGGACAAGTCCCGGTTTTGCGGGATTCTGGACATGCATGTCGGGGTACGGTTGCCCCTGAAGTGTTAAGGCTCAGGTAATATCACCTGGGTCCTGGGACTACAATTGGGTGAGCATTCGCAGGAAGAAGAAAGGGGTATCCGAGGCATAGCCAAAGGTACAGGAAGACAGTCCAGATATACGTCAACATAGGGGGATGAGACAGACTTGAGGTCAGGAAGAAAAAACAAGGGTCATGGCATAGAAGATCAGAGATGTGGTATCTGAAAGGGGGTATCTGAGGCATAGCCAAAGGTACAGGAAGACTGTGCGAATATACGTTTAGATAGAGGGTTGAGACGGACTTAGAAACATAGAAACATAGAAGGTTGACGGCAGAAGGAGACCATACGGTCCATCTAGTATGCCCTTATGTGTATACTGTATGTACTCTTTATCTTAGGATAGATGGAGGCTTATACCAGGCATGTTTAAATTCAGTGACTGTTGATTTTTCAACTACCTCTACTGGAAGTTTGTTCCAAGCATCTACTACTCTTTCTGTAAAATAATATTTTCTAACATTGCTCCTGATCTTCCCCCCGACTAGCTTCAGGTTGTGCCCCCTTGTTCTATCATTAAGCTTCTTCTTAAAAACACTTCCCTCCTGAACCTTATTCAATCCTTTCACGTATTTAAAGGTCTCAATCATGTCCCCCCTCTCCCTTCTTTCCTCCAGACTGTACAAACTTGAGGTCAAGAGGAAAGCCAAGGGTCATGGCATGGAAGATCACAGACGTGGTATCTGAAAGGGGGTATCTGAGGCATAGCCAAAGGTACAGGAGGACTTTTCGAATATACGTCAACATAGGGGAATGAGACAGACTTGAGGTCAGGAGGAAAGCCAAGGGTCATGACATAAAGGATCACATGGTATCTGAAAGGGGGTATCCAAGGCATAGCCAAAGGTACAGGAAGACTGTGCGAATATACATCTAGATAGAGGGTTGAGACGGACTTGAGATCAAGAGGAAAGCCAAGGGTCATAGCATGGAAGATCACAGGCGTGATACCCGAAAGGGGGTATCTGAGGCATAGCCAAAGGTACAGGAAGACTGTGTGAATATACGTCTAGATAGAGGGTTGAGACGGACTTGAGGTCAAGAGGAAAGCCAGGGGTCATGTCATGGAAGATCACAGACGTGATACCCGAAAGGGGGTATCTGAGGCATAGCCAAAGGTACAGGAAGACTGTGTGAATATACGTCTAGATAGAGGGTTGAGACGGACTTGAGGTCAAGAGGAAAGCCAGGAGTCATGTCATGGAAGATCACAGACGTGATACCTGAAAGGGGGTATCTGAGGCATAGCCAAAGGTACAGGAAGACAGTCCGGATATACGTCAAGATAGGGAGATGAGACGGACTTGAGATCAGGAGGAAAGCCAAGGGTCATGGCATGGAAGATCACAGAGGTAGTAGCAGGGAGGAGGCGAAGGCAAGGTAAGAGGAAGAAAAGGGTCATACACAGACTCTAAGCTAACAGCTATAATGGGCATCATAGAAATAGACTGGCTAATTTTTATAGGGACAATATGCTGGTGACTGGCCAGGACCCCCCAGGACTCACTGGCCCACAATACACCCAGGGCTGATTAGCTATCCTATGCTATCCTATGTAGGCTATGGTACAATGGCTAGTACCACTGTTTGGGAACCCCTAACGCAGACTATTACTAAATCTATTACTAAATGACAGGTACCACTTTAGATCATTGCGATGGCTTGACTTTTTTCTAATCATTGAACTTCATTCCAGATCTTCAAAGAACAGCCAAGGAGCCTAGCTACTTGGTGGTAGAAGAACCTGGGTTCCACCATGACAGTCCAGTAGACAGTGACAGTCAGAGGACAGCCACTAACATTGGTGGCAGAAGATTTCAGGCCTTGAGGAGCATGGAACAGCCAGGAAGCTTCTGGGTGCATTCATGACAGACCACCCTTTCTGTAGTTCAGGGGTCTTGGGCGCTATTTCGACTTTTCGACAAATATTTTAAAGAGAGAACTAGGGGATGATTATGTGATGTTTGGAGGATAATGACTTCACACCGACACTGTCTTTATTGCCATAAACCACCGATCTTCATTCATCCAGTTTCCCATGTGGACCATGACTTCGAACGAGAACCAAAGCTAGTCCCTCGTACATAGATGTACTAAATTAAAATTCCTACCAGTGATCAATGCTATGGCTTGACTTAGTCTAGACTTTTTGCTAGTCATCGAACTTGTTTTCTTCATTCATCCCATCCCATCCCATGTAGACCATGACTTCGAATGAGAACCAAAGCAAGTCCCTCGTTCATAGATGTAGACTAATACTAAATTAAAGTTTCTACCAGTGATAAATGCGATGGCTTGACTTAGTCTAGACTTTTTGCTAGTCATCGAACTTGTTTTCTTCATTCATCCCATCCCATCCCATGTAGACCATGACTTTGAATGAGAACCAAAGCTAGTCCCTCGTTCATAGATGTAGACTAATACTAAATTAAGGTTCCTACCAGTGATCAATGTGATGGCTTGACTTAGTCTAGACTTTTTGCTAGTCATCGAACTTGTTTTCTTCATTCATCCAGTTGCCCATGTAGACCATGGCTTCGAATGTGAACCAAAGCTAGTCTCTCGTTCACAGATGTAGACTAATACATGATCAATGCGATGGTTGGACAAAGCGAGTTGACTCTTTTCTTTTTTTTTCTTTTTGTTGCAAAAACAAAACTTTAACTCTCACTGCGCAGCACAGTTAATGGAAAGTTCCTCTTTCACGTCTAATTTTAGAAAGAAAAAAAAAATCAGAACAGACCGCCGAGATTCCCAGGAGCCTGGAAAGCGTCTTGCGTTTATCGGTTGTGAAAATGAGTGCAAACCAACACGACTTCCCCCAGAGTCAGATTGCCAAGACTCGGGTCAAAGAGGGACCACACAGAATAATAATCTGAAATAAACATATTGATTGCGGCTCCGGTCCCCTGGTTCTGAGCTCTACGCTTGTCGTTTTAATGGGGGCTTTGACATCAGCGGGTTCTTCTGGCTGGCCGTAGCTTTGTGCGCATTTTTAAAAATCTCTTTGCATTTTGTCTACCTCTCTTTTCCCATGCTACCTTTACCCCTATACGTTTTTTTCTATAAATACAGATACTTGCAGAACTTCACCACTAACCTGGATAACTTCTCAACATCACTTTGAAACCTTCTCTGCTTCAACATCTAAGTCTAGTCATCTAGTCGATCAACTAACTAGAGACCAGTGACATCATTGAGGATACTTTCTTTGATGCCCTCAATGATAAAGTGGCCTAGTCCTTCACTAGAGACCAGTGACATCATTGGGGATACTTCCTGACCATTGATGCACTCAATGATATGGTAGCCTAGCCCTCACTTGAGACCTGTGACATCATTGGGGAAACTTGCTGTCCATTGATGCCTTCAGTGATAAAGTGGCCTAGCCCCTCAATTGAGACCAGTGGCATCATTGGGGATACTTCCTTTCCATTGATGTCCTCAATGATAAAGTGTCCTAGTCCTTCACTAGAGACCAGTGACATTGTTGGGGATACTTCCTGTCCATTGATGCCCTCAATGATAAAGTTGCCTAGCCCTTCACTTGAGACCAGTGACATCATTGGGGATACTACCTGTCTATTGATGCATTCAATGATAAAGTGGCCTACCCCTTCACTTGGAACCAGTGATATCAGTGGGGATACTTCCTGTCCATTGATGCCCTCAGTGATAAAGTGGCCTAGCCCTTCACTTGGAACCAGTGACATCACTGGGGATACTTCCTGTCCATTGATCCCCCTCATTGATAAAGTGGCCTAGCCCTTCACTTGGAACCAGTGATATCAGTGGGGATACTTTCTGTCCATTGATGCCCTCAGTGATAAAGTGGCCTAATTCTTCACTAGAGACCAGTGACATTGTTGGGGATACTTCCTGTCCATTGATGCCCTCAATGATAAAGTGGCCTACCCCTTCATTAGAGATCAGTGACATCATTGGGGATACTTCCTGTCCATTGATGCCCTCAATGACTAAGTGGCCTAGTTCTTCACTTGAGACCAGTGATATCACTGGGGATACTTCATGTCCATTGATGCCCTCAATGATAAAGTGGCCTAGTCCTTCATTAGAGAGCAGTGACATTGTTGTGGATACTTCCTGTCCGTTGATGCCCTCAATGATAAAGTAGCCTAGCCTTTCACTAGAGACCTGTGACATCATTGGGGATACTTCCTGTCCATTGATGCCTTCAATGATAAAGTGGCCTAGCCCTTCACTTGGAACCAGTGAAATCAGTGGGGATACTTCCTGTCCATTGATGCCTTCAGTGATAAAGTGGCCTAGCCCTTCACTTGGAACCAGTGACATAATTGGGGATACTTCCTGTCCATTGATGCCTTCAATGATAAAGTGGCCTAGCCCTTCACTTGAGACCAAAGATATCATTGGGGATACTTCCTGTCCATTGATGCCCTCAAAGATAAAGTGGCCTAGCCCTTCACTTGGAACCAGTGATATCAGTGGGGATACTTCCTGTCCATTGATGCCTTCAATGATAAAGTGGCCTAGCCCTTCACTAGAGACCAGTGACATAATTGGGGATACTTCCTGTCCATTGATGCCTTCAATGATAAAGTGGCCTAGCCCTTCACTTGAGACCAAAGATATCATTGGGGATACTTCCTGTCCATTGATGCCCTCAATGATAAAGTGGCCTAGCCCTACACTTGAGACCAGTGATATCATTGGGGATACTCCCTGTCCATTGATGCCCTCAATGATAAAGTGGCCTAGCCCTACACTTGAGATCAGTGATATCATTGGGGATACTTCCTGTCCATTGATGCCTTCAATGATAAATTGGCCTAGCCCTTCACTTGAGACCAGTGACATAGTTGGGGATACTTCCTGTCCATTGATGCCTTCAATGATAAAGTGGCCTAGCCCTTCACTTGAGACCAGTGACATAGTTGGGGATACTTCCTGTCCATTGATGCCTTCAATGATAAAGTGGCCTAGCCCTTCACTAGAGACCAGTGATATAATCGGAGATACTTCCTGTCCATTGATGTCCCCAATGATAAGGTGTCCTAGCGCTTCACTAGAGACCAGTGATATCATTGGGGATACTTCCTGTCCATTGAGGCCTTCAGTGATAAAGTGGCCTAGCCCTTCACTAGAGATCAGTGACATCACTGGGGATACTTCCTGTCCATTGATACCTTCAACAATAAAGCCACGTAACCATTCACTAGAGACCGAACCATCAGTGAGAATACATCCTATCTGTTGCCTAAAGGTTATGGCGTTGGTGTGGAATCCTTGGGTTCGGAATTTTCTGCCTACAGATTTTGATGTAAACCTAATGAGCATCTGATCCTTCCTCGACCTCTTCCTTTACTCCCCCCACTTACCTCCTTCCCCTCCTCATAGGGGTTGTTATTTTTCTTTTAATTTATTTGAATTGAACTAACTCTTGAATCGATTTTCTTGTATGAAGTGAATAAGCTTCTGATTGTCACTTAAGTTGTCTGTAAGCTTTAAATTCTGTGTATGAACAGGGGCCTATCTGTTTACTAAAGGACTGTGACATCGCTGGGAAAGGGGCCTATCCATTCTGTGGAGACCGGTGACATCACTGGGAATGGGACCGATCCATTCACTAGAGACCGGTGACATCACTAAGAATGCCACATATCCATTCCATAGAGACTGGTGACATCATTCATAAAGCCACCTATTCATCCGCTAGAGAATAGTGACATCACTAATAATGCTGCTTATTCATTCACCAGAGACTGGTGACATCACAGAGAAAGCCGCCAATTCATTCCATAGAGACTGGCGACATCATTCATAAAGCCACCTATCCATCCACTAAAGAAAAGTGACTTAGCTGATAATGCTGCAAATTTATTCCTTAGAGATCGGTCACATCACTAGAGAATGGTGACATCACTAGATACCAGTGACATCACTAATAATGCCACCTATCCATTTGCTAGAGAGAAGTAACATGATAATGTCGCCTGTTTATTGGGTAGAGTTAGGGGACATTTTAGGAAACGCATCTCTACGCAAATAACACGTGACATCTCTAAGATTGTAGCCCATCAATTTATTAGTGACTAATGACATCATCGCGGAAGTTATCGGTGTCCAGCAAGTCTTTGGAGGGTTTTCACTCATCCTGTTCCTGATTTATCCTTTGTGAATATCCAGAGCAACTCGACTCGCTGCGACTTTCTTGAAGACGTTTTCCCCGCTCAACGGAAGTTCATTAGCGGCGGATGACATCACAGAAGCGTTAAAGGCCCGGCGTCTTGGTATTCGTAAAATGACTGCTGCCATGATATTCATTTCCGCTCCCCCTCCGTCAGGAGGAGTGGAGCTGCCTGATTAATAATTTACCGGCGCTCTGCTTATAATAATGTAACACGCGATGACTGTGTCAGCCCCGAGCGCCGATGAAATGTCATTATTTTCTCAAATGAATTTTACCTGTATTCAGTTAAACATCCATTCATTAAATTATCCCTGTCACTCAGCCCTTTATTAGTCTTCATGCACTGCCTCGTATCGCACGCCACGCTTTATTTATTCCCGCCTATTGAGCAATTGCAGGAAGGAATTGATTTCTAACTATAACCCGCCAGACTGAAATTTCGGGCCAAAAAGAAAAAAAACTCAGGGAAATAGCGCCGCATAATGATGTACAGTATCATTCCATCGGCCCTTTCGGCAGGGGGAATAGAGATGGGGGTATTTACATTTTAATCAGTTAGTAAAGGACCCGTAAATCTAAAACGCCACTTGCCTGTGTGTAAAAGAGCCGCTAACATGCAATTCTCAAGTCGTCGAATCGCCATGAAAAATCTTCTGTGCTGTTAGGAACCGTGATAGACTTCAGCAATGCTTTTTTTACTGGAAAATCTTTTTTCTGTCCATACCAGCAACCAAGGGGTGTATTAGCCATATAGCGACCTGGGAGAATTCCTGGTGGGCCGCTCTTTGTTTGGGCCGAAGTCACTTGTGGAGAAAGTCACTAAGGGGATTATATTCAATGCAATTCATTAACTGCGCATGTAATACACATCTAGCTCAATCTGCTCTTCAAAGGAGGTTAGATTGGAACTGTTAGTTTAGTTTGGTCCTTTCAATCAATTGAGTTAGCCAATAAATGGAGAATTCCTGGTGGGCCGCTCTGTGAGACCCATCTAACCCAACCTGCTCTTCGAAAGAAGTTAGATTGAAATTAGTGTTAGTGAGTCCTTGTACCGTGTTAGCCATCGATGTAGGCCGGAAATTCAGGCTGCTTGGGAAGCTGGCCCTTTTAATCTATTGAGTTAGCCAATAAATGGTGTTATAACATTGGAAGAACTATAAAGTATGAAAATCTCAGAAGTCATGCAAGTTAATTGTTACGACGAATAAGTTATTGTAAAGCGTTGATTTTATCCTTAGACTAGCTGTGTATAGAAGACCTTTTGAAAGACCTTTTCCCTAGGAGGTTCTAGAGTTATCTCCGAGTGTTGGAAGACAGACCTTTTACATCAGGGGTCCCAAATCCTCCTCCTCAAGACCCACCAACAGGTCAGGTTTTTCAGATTTCCACCCAAATGCACATGTGGCACAATGAGTCCAGCAGCAGAGCTATGAGGGCAGATTCGGCACAATGTGAGAAAGGTCACTACTTTTTTCATTGTCGCTGATATGGCGAAAGGTGAAAATTTACATCAGGTTGCTGAATCAGCACCAAGAAAGAAAATGAAAGTGAGTGGCAGAATTCCCTTCCAAAAAGTAGTAGAGTTTTCTTACCTGGTGCTGGATCGAACCTATAGAGCCAGCTATGTGGAGACCCAAAAGCATGACTTGTTGGTGGGCCTTGAGGACAGGTTTGGGGACCACTGTTTTACATGATCATTAGGTTTTCTTGAGTCTAGAGGAAAATCAGGAAATGAAAAACCTTCCAACCTAATTTCTATATCTATAACTCGCAGGCCGTCCTGTACCAAAATCATTCAGATGCAGATAATGGGGTTGTGTCATCAACGATGGTAGTGGGGGGGGGGGGGGCTTGTAAGGTCAATTTTAAGGAGGAAGACTCAGATATAGATCCTTGTAATAGTCCAAATGGGCTGAAAAGAGCTGTAGCAATGGTTCTTAAGTTATGCAGCCATTGATGAGGATCACATGACTCCCTTTTGTTAGGGTTAAAATGATCATCTTGTATGGACAACCTATTTTAATTTCCCCAACTGGCAATTTTTCATACAAGAACGCGCAACGACGCGTCTTTTATTGTAATTACCATTCCATCCGGAAAACGCTTAAGCCGGAATATCCTAACGCGAGACGGTGCCATAAGAAAGCCACATTTGCTTATTGCTTTATGGAAATTTCCCACGTATAGTTTTATTCGTATGCTAATAGCCTCGTGCCTGGGCCATTTGGACTAATTACATTTTGATTAGCAAAGCCTCCAATTTTCAAAGTAAATGGGCTCTGAAAACGCACAAATGTTTTGCTTGCCGTGTGATAAAATTGGGTTGCCGCTGTGATATTTTTGGTGGTCATTTTCTCGGTGCCTCGCTTGCAGATTAATGGAGTCCAAGGCCTCATTCGTCATTCGTCCTACGTAGGAATTATGCTGCGATGCCCCACAGTTTCTTCGGTTGTCGAATTCTGGAGAAGATTAAAGCGATCCTATACCCGCATGCTAACCGCTGTCTTATTTACGAGTGTCTGGCAATCACATGACTGCCACGGACTAATCTGGATTGCCCAGTGGGCTTGCATAAGAAAACTGAATAGTTTCCGTTGGTCACCTGATTAATGATGAACGACTAAATGGTGACTTTAGAGAGGAACTTCGGACCTCTAACATGTTAGATCCTAAAAGCCCAATAGCAAAATGCTGCATACCTTTTGGATGACGGAATCTTCCAGATCGCTGTAATCCTACTGCTTTTTCCACCCCCTGGCATCTAAACCGTCTATGACAGACGGCCGGGGGAACTTAGCCGTCCTGCCATCCTCCTTCTCTGCCTCGCAAGTCCTGCCAACATCTCGCGGCCTTTCTGATCCTCATACAGCCGCCCTGGCCCGAGACGAGGACTTCACTGCACAGGCACGAGATCTCAGGGGCAGTGCAGTGCATTGTGGGACAGAGAAGACGACTAGATGGAGCTGCTCTACTGAAAGTGCCTGAGAAGATTGGTCAAGCACAGGGGAAAGAGCAGAAGACAGGTAAGTTAAACCTGCCAAATGTAGAATCAGAAGTTTAAAGGGAGCAGAGGGCGAAGTTTGGGGAGTTTTTGAGAACTGTACAATGTTCCTCTTTAGGACCAAGTGGTACAACATCACCTTTTTCTATCTCCATTTTTTTTAACGAAGTTACATATATGTTTGCTGCTCGAGCTTCCAATTTGGAATGATCATAAGGGAAATACATTAAAAGGGGTTAATCAACGTCACCAAAATAAGACCAGGATGTCACAGGGATAAGCGGGGCCAAATAGGTAGCCTTCCATTTTTAGCCCCGCCCTCCGGCTACCTAGCGGTCACTAAGAAAAAAGGTCTCACTTGAAGAGCTTCATTTCCCAATGTCCCATTAGTGTGGAAGAAAGGAAATATATTTTGCATCACCTCATTTGGAGTTTTAAAAGTTTGCCAAGTGAGGAACTCCTTAGTCGACAATGTCACCTGCGTCATGCCTCTGTCCTGTAAACTAGGTCGGCAAAGCTAGTCTGGGCTCTGCTGGTCATTTTTAATTGGAGATCTAAAGTCAGTGAACCTAGTCCATGCTCCGCTGGCCATTTTTAATTGGAGATCTAAAATAGGTAAACTAAGTCCAGGCTCCTCTGGTCATTTTAATTCGAGATCTAACATTGGTGAAGCTGGTCCGGGCTCCTCTGGCTATTTATAATTGGAGATCTAAAGTTGGTGAACCTAATCTGGGCTCCTCTGGCCATTTTTAATTCGAGATCTAAAGTAGGTAAACCAAGTCCAGGCTCCTTTGGTCATTAAATTGGAGATCTAAGGTTGGTGAACCTAGTCCGGGCTCCTCTGGCTATTTATAATTGGAGATCTAAAGCCGGTGAACCTAGTCCGGGCTCCTCTGGCCATTTTAATTTGAGATCTAAAGTCGGTGAACCTAGTTTAGGCTTCTCTGGCCATTTTGAATTGGAGATCCAAAGTTGGAGAACCTAGTCCGGGCTCCTCTGGTGGCCTCACTATAGAATCACCTTCATAAAGTAGGTTGACTATTGCAGTCTCACTATAGAATTACCTTTGTAATGTAGGTTGCCCATGGCAGCCTCACTATAGAATCACCTTCATAACATTAGTTGACTATGGCAGCCTCACTATCGAATCACCTTCATAACATTGGATGCCCACGGCAGCCTGAGAATAGAATCACCTTCATAACATAGGATGCCCATAGCAGCCTCACTATCGAATCCCCTTCATAACATAGGTTGCATATGGCAGCCTCACTATAGAATCACCTTCATAACATAGGTTGACTATGGCAGCCTGACAATAGAATCACCTTCATAACATAGGTTGAATATGGCAGCCTTGCTATAGAATCACCTTCATAACGTAGGTTAACTATGGCAGCTTCAATACAACATTCAATCTGTCCTGTTCGTGTTTGAGAAGAACGAGTGGAGGAAATGAATCATAGCCTGAAGTAGGTCGACTATGGCAGCTTCACTATAGAATCACCTTCAAAACGTAGGTTGACTATTGCAGTCTCACTATAGAATCACCTTCATGCCAGCCCTGGACAGCTAATTCTTGACTTTCAATCTGTCCTGTTTGAGTTTGAGAAGAATGAGTGGAGGAAATGGATGATAGTAAGTTGACTATGGCAGCCTCACTATAGAATCAGCTTTGTAACGTAAATAACTATGGCAGCCTCACTATAGAATCACCTTCATGCCAGCCCTGACCAGCTAGTTCTTGACCTTCAATCTGTCCTGTTCAGGTTTGGAAAGAAAGAGTGGAGGAAATGAATGATAGTCTGAAGTAGGTTGACTATGGCAGCCTCACCTTCATCGACATTATCTAAGAGCCCAGTGGGCTTCCTCGTACATCGCCATTGCTTTCGACGCATCTAAACATTTTTATTTTAATTGTAGTACTTCGAGATGCAACATCTTTCCGAGACAAGTTCCTAAATGATCGTTTATCAGTCTGTGGCTGGTGCCATCAGCTCCAGCGAGTCTCAGATGTTTCCTGCGCTCAAACATTCATTTTCTCGGCATAATGTGTCTATTGCTGATCCTCTGTCTCTGTGTTGGGGAATCACTTTACTCTTGAGATGTTCCTACTTTAAGAGTCTATCTTTTGTTAAGAAATCTATAGATATGAAAACAAAAATCATGGCATTTGGTTACCATTGGGGGGGGGGGGGTGCACATTGAGGTTGATGCCCCTTTAGGCCAGTCCTAGTTTTTATTTTTGTTGAAGGCTAAAAGTTGTCATCACCATTGGCCAAATTGGCCAAATAAGGGATCGTTTTGACGCAGTTTGGGATGCTGGAACACAACAATATTTTTGGAATTACGATGCCCTATTAAGTAAAGAAAACCGTATAGAGAACTAAGAAGAACTTGAAGTCATGTGTAGGGGAATGCCTTTTGTTTTTTCTGCTGCTTGTCATTGGGTGGTCTACGTTAGCACAGCTTCATTTTAGTTCTACGTAGTTATTGAATTTGAGTCATGTTGTCTGTTTTTTATACACTGTATTGTGAAATTGTTTAATACACATCAGCTAATGAGAGGAGGGGGCGCGCCCAAACTGAAGAAAACTCCCTACGAGCTTGTGGTTTCTTCCCCTGGTAGGAATAAAATCCAGGGGTGCCAGGGGTTGCGTGTTTCCTATCCCGTCACCTGTTTCCTCTTCCTTCCATTAAACCGGACCTTCATAATAATTAAACGAAAAGCCCAAACCCTTAAAAAAACTATTTCCCAGCATCTAATATTAATATATTTTAAGTTTTTAGTCACTTACTTATTATTCTTTCCCCCACTTGGCTGCAATTTTTTTCAAGACTTTAGGATACGGGCGCCGACAGCTTGCCTCAGAAGCATCACATACTGAGGATTAGGGGGGAAGGTGTAGGGGGCGGGGTTATAGCTGTGCTTTGCACAGACAGAGCAGGGCTGGGGTCAGGAAAAGGACAGCAATCCCAGAATGCAGAGCAGCACAGTCACAGGACACTTTCTGCCCAGCCTGAAACTCCATGGGCCACCATCTTGGATGTTTAAAGGCTCAGAAAATGCAGTAGATGCCGGTAGGATGATTTTTAATGTGAGCAATCTGTATGTACAGGGGGGAAACATATAAGATAGGCTCTTATTCAGGGTGAGGGTCCTGATTAATGTGGGCAATCTGTATGTACAGGGGGGAAACATACAAGATAGGCTGTTATTCAGGGTGAGGGTCTGGATTAATGTGAGCAATCTGTATGTATGGGGGGGGGCATACAAGATAGGGTCTTATTTAGGGTGAGGGTCCGGATTATTGTGAGCAATCTATATGTACAGGGGGGAAACATACAAGATAGGGTCTTATTCAGGGTGAGGGTCCAGATTAATGTGGGCAATCTGTATGTACAGGGTGGGGAAACATGCAAGATAGACTCTTATTCAGGGTGAGGGTCCGGATTGATTAATGTGAGCAATCTGTATGTACAGGGGGGAAACATACAAGATAGGCTTTTATTCAGGGTGAAGGTCCGGATTAATGTGGGCAATCTGTATGTACGGGGGGAAACATACAACATAGGTTCTTATTCAGGGTGAGGATCCGGATTAATGTGGGCAATCTGTATGTACAGGGTGGGGAAACATGCAAGATAGAATCTTATTCAGGGTGAGGGTCCGGATTGATTAATGTGAGCAATCTGTATGTACAGGGGAGAAACATACAAGATAGACTCTTATTCAGGGTGAGGGTCCGGATTAATGTGGGCAATCTGTATGTACAGGGTGTGGGAAACATATAAGATAGGCTCTTATTCAGGGTGAAGGTCCGGATTAATGTGGGCAATCTGTATGTACAGGGGGGAAACATACAACATAGGTTCTTATTCAGGGTGAGGGTCCGGATTAATGTGGGCAATCTGTACAGGATGGGGAAACATACAAGATAGGCTCTTATTCAGGGTGAGAGTCCTAGGACAAAGAAAACAGCCTGGTTGGATATTTCTTGATGCAGAGTGTATAAGTGACCCCTCCTCCCTCTCGCCATCCGGCATATTTATATGATTTTTTATTACTGGGCCTTTTTTTCAGTTCTACAAAAATGTTATTATAATAAGGACGATGAATTATACAAATAACATCAGTTTTGGTTTCTTATATAAGATCATTCTTCAAGCTTAAAACAAGCATCTGTTCATCAGAAACCATTAACATCATTAACAAAGTGTACGTCTACTCATTTAGCTTTACATATACATTAATATTCACTTTTAGTGTAATAAGTGTAATAGTGGAAGAAAAAAGTTTAATAACTAAAGAAGTAAAATAGGAAAAAAGTTTAATAACTAAAGAAGAAAAATAGGAAAAATGTTTAATAACTAAAGAAGAAAAAGGAAAAGCGAGGAAAAGCGACGAGCTCAAACCCAAGGTTCCGTCCAAGCGAGATTAATTACGATTATTAATGATTTTGTAAGCCACCCGTGATGCCCAAATAGTGTCACGCTCCTGCCTTTTATCTAATTTAATACTAGATATATGGTCCAGGATACATTTTATTGTCCACCTCTTCGGGGTGTGTTAAATAGAAACCTTGTGAGGCTCACCCTAATAAACACATAAATATACAAATATTACGTATCACTAGTTCTATATATCTCAACTTCGAAGACTTAACAAGTTCCTTGCACTTCATTTCTTTTTGTACAAGTCTTAATGCTGCGGAAACAGCGGCCACCGCACTGGGTCTCGGTGCCGGAAGTCTGCAGCCATTTTACTTTGGTTTTTAGTTACACATAAAAGGGAGGCTTGTGCTCGCAGGAGCTTCCTTCTAAGGGCGTGCTCCTTTCTCGTGATGAAACGCGTTGAGGTTACTTTTATGTATTCTGAAGAGGCGAATTCCCCTCTAATATATCTGATGTTTGTTTCTCGCGTAGCACGAATGCCTTTTTTCCCAATCATAGGATGTGCCGTAGACGGGACCAAAATGTATAGACTTGAGAGGAGAGAAGGACTTAATGGGCTTGTTGGCAGCCTCGTTGACTGTTTTCGTCTATTCTTATTAGTGACGTTATCAAATCTAGACAACGCACGTCTGAAACAAGGGCCAGTTCTTGAACAGACCCTTATTTCATGGGGATGCCCCCCCAAACTTAACAGCGGGCCCCACAAAAAGCAAGGACGCCGTTGGCGATTTAAAGCGACCCTACAGTGTAGAGATTACGCCATGTGTACAGGACAAGCTGCCATTGGGGAAAGAAGCCCTTTGCGTAAGCCCAAATTTCCGCGTTTCTCGTGTTGTCACTTGTAACAGCCAATTAGAAGAGACGAACTGCGGCCCCACAACAAGCAAGGCCGCCATTGCCGATTTAATGTGACCCTACAGTGTAAAGATTACGCCATGTGTATAGGACAGGGAAAGAAACTCTTTGGGTAAGCCGATCATGTCCGTGCTTCCCCTGTTGTCCTTTGTAACAGCCAATAAGAAGAGACGAACTGCGGCCCCACAAAAAGCAAGGCCGCCATTGCCGATTTTACAGCGACCCTACAGTGTAGAGATTATGCCATGTGTATAGGACGAGCTGCCTTTGGGGAAGAAGCCCTTTGGGTAAGCCTAAATTTCCGTGCT
>CM051244.1:6971375-7051375 GCA_027917425.1 Gastrophryne carolinensis
ACACTTTGAAACTTTATCTCATAGGACTTGGACGCTTTCTAAAAAAGTGCGTGAAATCCCCAAATCTGCGTTGGGTTGGGTTAAGTATTTTGACGTCAGTCCCAAACCTTTCTCCCTTCTAATATTCTACGTCCAATTTTGATCTGTTCATCAAGGACCACTTGGTTCATTGACATTGCTCTACCATGGTCTTGATGTGCAGCTATGCACATGTTATTAAGTCGTTGATGGACAATTATGGGAATTTCCAAAACAGTAATAATTAAGCGTTATTTCATTTGAAATTATCTAAAATAGTTTAGATGCTTTTAACATAAGGTAGACAATTGAGAATATCAGTAATATAAGTGTACTCTTTGAAACCTTATCTCATAGGACTTGGATGCTTTCTAAAAAAGTGTGTGAAATCCCACTATCTGCGTTGGCTTGGGTTAAGTATTTTGATGTCAGTCCCAAACCTTTCTCCCTTCAAATGTTCTACGTCCAATTTCGACTTGTTCATCAAGGACCACTTGGTTCAGTGACATCGCTCTACCATGGTCTTGATGTGCAGCTACGCACATGCTATTAAGTCTTTGATGGACAATTATGGGGATTTCCAAAACAGTTTTGAACTTGAAATTAGTAATATAACTGTATGCTCGAAACCTTATCTCATAGGACTTGGACGTTTTCTAAAAAAGTTCATGAAATCCTAATATTTGCGTTGGGTTGGGTTAAGTATTTTGGGCTAAGTCCCAAACATTTTTCCCTACTAATGTTCTGCAACCAATTTTGGTCTGTTCATTAAGGACTGATTGGTTCATTGACATCGTCTTACCATGATTCGTAGATCTTGATGAGCAGCTACGCCATCTTGACTTTGCACGTTACTTTAAAGATGGTTGTCTTTGATGGACAATTATGGGAATTTCCAAAACAGTTTTGGACTTAAGTAATTAGTAATATAGTAATTAGTAATATAAATGTATACTTCGAAAACCTCATCTCATAGGGCTTGGTTGCTTTCTAAAAAGTGTGTGAAATCCCAATTTTTGCATTGGGTTAAGTATTTTGACTTCAGTCCCAATCTCCCTTATAATGTTCTCCGTCCAGTTTTGATCTGTTCATTAGGACTGCTTGGTTCATTGACATCGCCTTACCATGATTCGTAGATCTTGATGAGCAGCTACGCCATCTTGACCTTGTGGACTTTGATAGACAATTTTAGGAATTTCAAAAACAGTTTTGGATTTGAAATATTAGTAATATAACTGTATGCCTCAAAGCCTTTTCTCATTGTCTGGTCTTAGGCATTGGATATTCTCCTGCTGGGCATCTAGAGCAACCGTTACATCGGTGTCCCCCGACCCTGTCCTCGAGACCCACCAACAGGTCATGTTTTGTGGATCTCCACAGGTGAAGTAATTTGGTGGCTCTTGTGGAGAGTGTTCATCAGTGTTCCCCAACCTTCTTCTCCAGAGGCCACCAACAGGTTGGGTTTTGCAGATCTCAAAGGGGAAGTAATTAGTGCAACAACAGAGCTATAGAGCCCTCTGTGGGGAGATAACCAAAACCTGACCTGTTGATGGCTCTCGAGGATAGGGTTCATCTGTGTTCCCCAACCTTCTTCTCCAGAGTCCACCAGCAGGTCAGGTTTTGTGGATCTCCACATAGTTGGCTCTGTAACTGTAACTGAGCAATGATTACTTCACCTGTGGACATGTGCAAAACCTGACCCGTTGGTGGCTCTTGAGGTCTGTGTTCCCCAACCCGCTCCTCCAGAGGCCACCAACAGATTGGGTTTTGCAGCTGAAGTAATTAGTGAAATAACAGAGCTATAGAGCCCCCTGTGTGGAGACCCACAAAACATGACCTGTTGGTGGCTCCCGAGGAGAGTGTTCATCAGTGTTCCCCAACCTTTGTCTCCCGAGACCTCCAACTGGTCAGGTTTTGTGAATCTCCACATAGTTAGCTCTATAACTCTGAGCAATGATTACTTGACCTGTGGACATCTGCAAAACCTGACCTGTTGGTAGCTCTCGAGGAGAGGATTCATCTGTGTTCACCAACCCGCTCCTCCAGAGGTCACCAACAGGTTGGGTTTTGCAGATCTCCACAGGTGAAATAATTAGGGCAACAACAGAGCTATAGAGCCCCCTGTGTGGAGACCCATAAAACATGACCTGTTGGTGGCTCTCGAGGAGAGGGTTCGTCTGTGTTCCCCAACCCTCTCCTCCAGAGGCCACCAAAAGGTCAAGACTTGCAAATCTCCACAGCTGAAGTAATTAGTGCTTAGACAGAGCTATAGAGCCCCCTGTGTGGAGACCCACAACCCCTTCTATTGCCGATACGACTTTGTACAACACTCCCTAAACTTGACTTGTGCCCAGTGTAGGCCTGGCATTGAAAGGAGACTTTTCTTACGACTACAAAACAACTACAACTTACAAAAAACTCCCATTATAAATCCACTTAGAATCTATTGTCCTCTTGCGTCTGTAAATTCCGAGGTAGCCCTTTAACCGTCTCGCTCATCTGCATTTTAATCCGAAACCACCCACAACCCCCCGGTGAACATCAACGGTGCACTTACAGTAAATACCCAGCTTTATGGCTCTGACCTTCCCAGCGCGCCGCATAAAACCCAAACAACTTTTATAAAGACATCCCGCAATCAATGCAGCACGAGGAAGTGCATCAAAATGTTTCTGAGCAGACAGAAAGAGAAAAATTACAACGTTATTTGTATCAGGATCCCGAGCCAAGGAGGCCGGTCAGTTATGGCCTTTTAATAAGGGCAACTAGAACTGACACGGGTTCCCGGCCTGGAAGATATATTCCTCTTTTCCTGCTTTGCCGGGCCATTATTTCTAGTTCGCGCTTTACGCTATTGGGTCAGCCCTTCGATTTTGGTGATAGGAGGACCTGTTTTTTTTCCAGTGGCCTAAAGCAGTGGTCCCACACCCGCCTCCTCAAGGCCCACCAGCAGGTCATGTTTTGTGACTCTCCACTATAACTCTGTGTAAGCACTACTTACTTCTGTGTGGGGATCTGCAAAGCATGACCTGATGGTGGCCCTTGAGGAGTGTTGATGGCCACTGAACAACAGAATTTAGTCTATTCTGACTCACCAGATGGCAGTAATGTGAATCCTGTAGACAGCTCCACGTTCCCTGTGTGTGTCTATGACGGATGTGTTCTTACTCCATAAGGCTTGGCAGATAGCTTACTCGGCTGCTCGTGGATCATATAGTATACATTTCTTGACAGATAGCTTACTCGGCTGCTCCTGGATCACATAGTATAAGTTTCAGCAGGTAAAAAGACTGTAACTGCAGAAGGGAGCCACAGGTGTGCATTGCTTGGATGCTAAACTAGAAATGGCTGAAGGGAGAGGGGAAGACGGGAGGAGCTACTTGAATCAGAGCAAGACTAAGGGAGCCAGGAAGGGACACAAGCAATTAAAAGCACACTGCTCAGCCTATGTAAATAAACATTGTATTAAGCAGTTACCCCGGGTAATATAAAACATTGCTTTGAGGCCAGTTGGGCTGCTGCTTTTAACACCCACATTCCATCCCTGCCCCCTTAGTCTCCCTCTCAGCCCCCTGTACCCAGACCCACTGTACCTACAAGCCAAGGAACCCCAGCCCCCAATGTTATAGGTTGGAGAAGCCTCAGCCCCACTGTACCCACAAGCCAATGAACCCATCCCCCAATGTTATAGGTTGGAGGGGCCTCAGCAGGGACGTCTCGAGCCGGTCAGGGGCTGGTACAAACCAGGGCTGGAAGAGTCAGTGAAGAACAAAAGGGGAGTACCCTTTTGTTTTTTTCCATAGGTGGTCAATCACTTTAAAGGCCTCAATGGCCTAAACGTTTCACTAGAGCAGTGTCACCCTTAGGGCAAGCATTGCCCGGCGTTAGCCGAGGAACGAGTGAGTCTTTAGCCTTGATTGAGATCCACAGAATGCAGGACGCGGTTTGACATATAGGGGGCGCTGTCTTCTTCCGAAACCACACCAATCCTCCAAAGAAAATCTACTCGTTGCTTTACGTTTGTTTGTGTGTTTATGAAACCCCCAGCTACCCACCTCCATTTTTTTTCCCCCGCTGCTGTAGTCACGCGCGGTTCTTCATTATACCGCTTTTCAGCATTTTCTTTGTTCTCTTCTACTGGTGGAAAGAAGAGAAAAAAAAAAAAAAAAGGCTCAAGCGTGATTTCGCATCGGGGCAGTTTAAGGGGCATCGCCTATCTGTAAAGATAAATCCGAATAAATATTGTATGGCACAGATTGCGGCGCGCACCAGCAGCTGTGATCCGACCGACTGACGGACGCCAAAGATTCACAGGATTGTCAGAATATTTTATGTTTTGGCCAGAAGGCAGGCGATTTGCTTCGTAACTGCGACGTTTTCGCGGAAAACCCCGGAAGATAAAGGAAGAGAAAGACACAAATGCTTTGGCAACAGAAAGACTTTTATTAAAGCTGAAGATCTGTTTTTTTTTGGGGCCTGTAGTACAATTCATGTCCATATCTCGAGGTCTTTATAGAGGCAAAAAGAAATGTATAAAACAACCTTATTACCGTACATATGGTACAATAGGACTAACTACAATGTATTCGAATCAATGGATAGTATGGATGATGTAATCATACCTCCCAAGTGTCCCTGATTTGGAGGGACTGTCCCTCTTTGGAGTACATGTCCCTTGTTGTTCTCATTTGTCCATCTTTGAGGTGTAACATGCAGATCTGCAGTAATAAATGATTCATTTGCCTATTCAAAGTGTTTCTATTGTTGTAACTGTTACAATGTATCTCCTATCCATCCCTCAATGTGGGGGCGTGGCTTCATCATCCCTCAATGAGGAGGCGTGGCTTCATCCCCCCAATGAGGGGGCTTGGCTTCACCTATCCCTCAATGAGGGGCTAGGCTTCATCTATCCCTAAATGAGGGGCGTGGCTTCATTTACATATTGTCCCTCTTTGAGGTGTAACATGCAGATCTGCAGCAATAAATGATTCATTTGCCTATTCAAAGTGTTTCTATAGTTGAAACTGTTACAATGTATCTACATCCATGCTCTCAATGAGGGCGTGTAGCTTCATTGAAATATTGTCCCTCTATATATGTAATATGCAGATCTACAGCAATAGGGGGCACATCCTTTTCTGGGGCTAAGGGTCGCATTGTCTTGTTCCACTTCAAGGAGCTGAAATACATTGCACGTGGTTTACTGCAGGAAAAGTTTAGGGTTAAGGCATTCTATATGCTTCTATGTATATGCCAAGGTGAGCAGAGGTGAGATGGGTGAAGCGTAATGTGGGCCGCAGGGTGGTTAGAAGAGGGATGAGGTGAGTAGAGGTGAGGTGAGGTGAGAAGAATGGGGCAGAGCTAAATGGAGATGAGTTGGGCAGAGTTGAGTGGAGATGAGTTGGGCAGAGTTGAGTGGAGATGAGTTGGGCAGAGTTGAGTGGAGATGAGTTGGGCAGAGTTGAGTGGAGATGAGTTGGGCAGAGTTGAGTGGAGATGAGTTGGGCAGAGTTGAGTGGAGATGAGTCGGGCAGATTTGAGGGGAGATGAGTTGGGCAGAGTTGAGTGGAGATGAGTTGGGCAGAGTTGAGGGGAGAGGAGGTGGGTAGAGTTAGGCAGAGGTGCCGAGTTCCACAACTGACGGCAGGTCGCGCATCACTGCTATGGATTATCCTGCCTAGTGGTCAAGGAAGCGGCCTTGTTGCCGGAGGACGGCAGTTTTCGATTCCTGGCCAGGACATAACTGAAGTGCTCTTGAGCAAGGCACCTAATCCACCAACTGGTGGCATTGCTGGGGCAACCCAACACTTCGGGCATGTGTGCCGTTATATGTGCGCCAGCATACAATGACCATATGTGTCCAAAAATCCTTAATGCAAATCATTAGAGATTATGAAATCCACAAAATATTCAGACAAACTAGGGTTCATCCAAATTGCTCAAAAGTTGCTCACCTACCCGTCCTTGCTCCTTGTGGTGTCTTCGGAGGTCAATACTGGCCTCTGTACTCCCTATGATTCCAGCGAAGGTCCTTCGGTGGTGGAGGTGCAGTTTGAGGCCCCACAAAGTCTCCCTTCACCGGTGATGTCATTGGGGGCTTTGCAGTGCGTCGGGCCAGATCACATTGGCTCTGTTCAGGCAGAAGTTTTCAATTGGGTCACTGTGACCGCTGCCACTGGGCCTATGGGGCCGCGCTTTGGGGGTGCCGGTCAGGCTTCTCCTCCCCTCCCCCTTCTTTTTTGATAGGGGGGTGTTTTTCTTTCTACGATTGGCAGGACATCTGCCAATCAGTGGAGAGACAGTGCTGGACATCAGACTACAAACAGACTGCAGTGTGGACATCCAAGGACATAGGCCAGCGACAACAAATTTGGATTGGTGCCAAATAGATTTTTCCCCAAAATCTGGAGCGAATTCCGATTCGGTCTTGCTCATCTCTAGGCATCTACAACCCACTTATTGGCAGAAACTTGACCATTTTAAATGCCATGCCTTCAAAAATGTGTGACAATTAAGGGGAGGCTTAGAAGATAATGACCTTCAGTGGTCCTGTTGACCAGTTGAGTGCTGGACGTAACACAACAGCTAAGTAGTTGGACCTTCGTATGGTAATAGTGTCCCTAAAAAGCACGGGCAAGTTTAGGCTTCTAACATAGAATATCCCTCTTGTTATAGTAGGTCAATAGATGGACCTCTGTATGGTAATAGAGAAGGATAGTGGGATAACCTAAAAAGCACAGGCAAGTTTAGGCTTCTAACGTAGAATATCCCTCTTAATATAGTAGGTCAATAGATGGACCTCTGTATGGTAATAGAGAAGGATAGTGGGATAACCTAAAAAGCACAGGCAAGTTTAGGCTTTTAAAGTAGAATATCTCTCTTATTATAGTAGGTCAATAGATAGACCTTTGCATGGTAATAGAGAAGGATAGTGGGATAACCTAAAAAGCACAGGCAAGTTTAGGCTTCTAACATAGAATATCCCTCTTGTTATAGTAGGTCAATAGATGGACCTTTGTAGGGTAATAGAGAGGGATAGTGGGATAACCTAAAAAGCATGGACAAGTTTAGGCTTCTAACGTAAAATATCCCTCTTATTATAGTAGGTCAATAGATGGACCTCTGGTAATAGAGAAGGATAGTGGGATAACCTAAAAGCACAGGCAAGTTTAGGCTTCTAACGTAGAATATCCCTCTTATTATAGTAGGGCAATAGATGGATCTCTGTATGGTAATAGAGAAGGATAGTGGGATAACCTAAAAAGCACAGGCAAGTTTAGGCTTTTAAAGTAGAGTATCCCTCTTATTATAGTAGGTCAATAGATGGACCTCTGTATGGTAATAGAGAAGGATAGTGGGATAACCTAAAAAGCACAGGCAAGTTTAGGCTTCTAACGTAGAATATCCCTCTTATTATAGTAGGTCAATAGATGGACCTCTGTATGGTAATAGAGAAGGATAGTGGGATAACCTAAAAAGCACAGGCAAGTTTAGGCTTTTAAAGTAGAATATCCCTCTTATTATAGTAGGTCAATAGATTGACCTTTGTATGGTAATAGAGAAGGATAGTAGGCTTCTAAATTAGAATATCCCTCTTTATAGTAGGTCTATAGATTGACCGTACGACGAACAATAGATCACAGTCATCGGTGCCCTCAACAGCTGTCTATAGAGCTCTGCCAGGAGATTAAAAAAAAACCTATAAACTGAATAATTCGACCCTGGCAGACATTGTGATGGGGCCGGGTCATCCATGAGAAAATTGTTATTTGATATTCCTGGGAATGGAGATGCTGGGCAATATAGTGAATGATAAAAAAAACGATCCTTATGCTGCTGGATCTGCTGTAAACCCAACACTTCCTGAAGGAGGCCTAGAAGGGGGAGGAGAGGGTGGTCCGTATCTGCATTAATATATGGTGGGGATTGGCTCATGGAGGTTGCCCTTACAAAGCCAGCTGCTTCTGTTTCCTAGTTTTGTCGGTCACCTCTAAATACTGTTGAGACCATTGTTTGAGTCTTTTTCCTCTACGAAACTTTTGTAAGCCTTTTCTTTTTGGGGTGATGGTGCTTTGCTCAAAGAGGTTTATATTTATGAAGCACCGATTTTGATTTTCTCATTATATTAAACCGGACCAACAGCCCGGCACAGTTGGAAAAGAAAGGCGGCGGACATTTTGGAACTTCTTCTCCTAACTGACATAACTGAAATGCACAATAACAGGAAGCCCAGCATGACTTCCTGTTTGCAGGTTGCCTGCAAACCCATGATCAGCCATCTTGTTTTTAAAATGTATCCCAGTAGGCGTTATAAAAAGGTAAATTGTTTTTTATGTGCAGCATAAATCTAAATTGCCCTGTGGAGGGATACATATGAGGACTGCTCATTCTTTTTTGACTGTTGGTCTGCTTTAAGCACCAGGGTGGTGCATGTTGATTGTCAATCACTTAAAAACATGGTAAAACACACAAACAACACCTGAGCTACAAGTAGTACTGGAGACCCGTTCCCTCCTACCTACCCCCCCCCCCCCCCCCGTCCCTTTGTTTTTTTTGCTTGGTTTTATCAGCTTAGAATTTTTAAGGCTGGGTCCTTGTGTATGTTTATACAATTTGTGCTGATGATCTTTTACCTAATTGCCTTGCGTCACACTGCAGTGTTGTAATGACTTTGATAATGGCCTCTGGGCTAGTCCTTGATGTACACGGTAAATTTGTCAAAACTCCCAAAAAATAAAAAGAAAACACGCGCAAAACAGCTTTTTGAAGTGTCACCTTTCTTTAGCAGTTTAGTACTTTATGGAGTAAATCTGGTTTGGGTGATATTGGGTTGGGTGGTGTAATTGGGTTTGGGTAATAGATAGCAGCAGATCAGGTTGGGGTACAGGTCAATCTCAAGCCTTGCTGAGTTCCACCTAATAGGATCTCAAATACCACGAGTTGGTTGGGAGTCCTGTTCTAGATGTTCTACATCATTAGTGCTAAAGCATTAGTGCTTTTTCTATAGCTCTGTCTGAACACCAACCTGGGCATCAGTGTGGAGATCTGCAAAACCTGGTCTGTTGGTGGTCCTTGAGGAGTTGAGTGAGCACATATGGCCCAGATCAGTGGTTCCCAACCTTTTTTTTATTGAGTACCGCTTCCCATTTTGCTAATATCTCAAGTACCACCCAGACCACCGCTAATACAGATTCCCTGAGAGGGTGGAGGTCCTATACGGGCCCAACAATGCAAGGTCCTGCACTCAACCCAAGGTAGGATGCCAAGACTTGCCCACCTGACAAATACCATCGGACCAGGAGCTTATCTGCAGTGTTTTTTGCCCCTCTGTGTTCACCCTTAAGTACCACCAGAGGGGAGCTCAAGTATCAGTTGGATACCTTTGGTCTAGATAGCGTTTTCATGCTGGGACCTGCAGTTTCTACAGAGGAAATCTCAAGATATTACAAAATTTCAATTTTCGATAACAAATCATTTTGTGCTCATCAAAGAAGAGGTCAATTAGGACTTAATTAATTGAAGTGAGTTATAAATATTTGGAATCAAGAGGGGGTTCGTTATTGATTAATGTTTCCTTTCAAACAAAATGCTTCGTCTAAAACTTTTTGGATGGTGAGAATTCTGTATTTGCGGTTCCATTCAAACCGTAGGTTTTTCTTGAGTTTTTTTTATCTAATCCTGCTTTTCAGACGATAGTATAACTGGTTGGATACCTCTGGCTTAGATAGTGTTTTCATGCTGGAAAACTTTTGGATGGTGAGAGTTTCGTATTTGCGGTTTTATTCGAACCGTAGGTTTTAGACAGAGATATGTTTCTTAATTGTGTTTTTCAGACAATACAAAAAGACTAGATTTGAAGAATGTTACATAATTGGGTACCGAAAGCGTCTCCCTCCTCTGTCCTGCCTGACACATAAAGGGGAATGTTTGGCGAGGGTCGTTATTTGACTTTTACTGGATTGTGGTTGCTGTAAGAAATATTGTATCACTCTTCCGTTGTACATCTCAATTTCTTTTTCAATAAAAACATAATGAACAAACTGCTTGCTCCCATTTAGATTTAGCTTGATTAGTCCTAATTGGAACCAAGTGGGGATTAGCTTTTGATTAATATTTCCTTTTAAACTGTAGGCTTTGTATAAAACTTTCTTGATGGTGAGAGTTTTGCATTTGCGTTTCCATTCGAACCGTAGGTTTTATTTAGACAGAGATTTTTTTTTCCCATTTAGATTTAGCTTGATTAATCCTAATGTAAAAACGAAAAATAGGAGAAAATAAAGGAAAAAACTAAGTAGGTATAAACTCAAAAATAAAAACAAACGGTACCCCTTTAAATTCCTTTATATGGGAAAGTGGGGATTAGCCAAGGGATTCCTCTCTCTCTCTCTCTTTCTCTCTTTTCTTTCACGGCCGAGCTTCAGTCAGGAGGATTTTGTGCTGCGTTATCAAAAGAACGCATGGCCGGGACAGTTGAAATGAGAGTGCTACTGTATTGCGAGGGGAGATATTCGCTGTGTGTTATCCAAGGAAAGCCTGCCAAGGCAGTGTATGAACCGGAGCCAAACAAAACACAGGCGGCTTTCCAGTGAAAACCCGGCGCACTTCTGCAAATAGAGGAAAAATTGACTCTCTTTCCAGTGTTTCTATTGCTGCAACTGATTGTTTTAAAAATAGCTTTTAGGCAGCGGGCTCTCCTAGGAGCTCGGATTCTTTGCATTCCTTTATTCCATCTCTTATGTAATGGATTCAGATCCAAAGAAGGAAAGCTGCAATTCTGTTTTGCCTGGACTGATTTCCACGTAGTTTTCTGAGCCAAAGTAGTAGAACAAAAAAAACTTTTCACTTTGCCTTACCGCTAATCGTACTGATTTCTAAACTCAGGTCAACGATTTTTAAAAATTAAAATTGAATTAAAAAAAAAAGACACTAAATTTTTCTTCAATTTTCAACTTAGTATAAAGAATCGTTTACAGTAACGTGTTTTTAGCTCTTAGAAAATAGGCTTCATTCTAAAAAAAAATCGAGTGTCGCGTTACTAATGTATTAGGAGCGAATGAATATTTTAATGTATTATTCATTTTAGTGAGCACTCATTTATGTGAAGTCATTCGTTAGCGGTTCGTTTTCAGATTTAACGGGCAAAAAAATTGAATGGAGGCAGATGAACTGAGAAGGTTCTCATACACGCAGCATGCTTAATCTTTTTGTAAACCTGTTTCGTAGGTGCAGTAGATTTGGAAGTTCTTTGCAATGGGCCTTGATTGACTTTGTCATGAGGGCAACAGTCAGGTTCCATAAAATAAATAAAATCAGAAAAGAACAACCCAAGTTCTTTGTCATTGGCCTTGATTGACATTCTTTGTTATGGGGGCTATGGTGAGAGACCCCCCTTTTATTACCAGCTATTTATGATTAGTGGGAGGGATACACCATAGGTAAACAGGAAGTGCTTCTGACACCTCCTCATGGTGACATGACATGGTGTAGTCAGGTTCCATATAATAAATAAAATACAAACAACCCCAATGGATGTTCTTGAAAAGTCTTTGCCACGAGGGCCATGGCGTAGTTAGGTTCCATAAAATAAACAAAATACGGAAAAGAACAACTCATATGTAGATGTGTTTGGGAAGTTTGTTGTCATGGGTCTTTATTGAAGTTCTTGACGGTCATGGTGTAGTCAGGTTCCATAGAATAAATAAAAATCAAGCAACCCTAAGTGATGTTTCTGGAAGTTCTTTGTGATGAGGGCCATGGTGTAGTCCAGTCCCATATAATAAATAAAATAATCCATTTAGATGTTCTTTGTTAACTGAAGTTTTTCGTGACAAGAGCCATGGTGTAGCCAGGTTCCACTGAACAAATAAAAACCAGAGAAGAACAACACATAAAGATGTTTTTGGAAGCTTGTTGTCATGGGCCTTGATTGATCCATGAAATAAATAAAATAGAAGACAATCCAAAGTGATGTTCTTGGAAGTTCTTCATCATGAGAGCCATGGTGAAGTCAGGTTACATAATATAAATAAAATACAACCAACCCAAATGGATGTTTTTGGAAATTCTTTCTTATTAGGGCTATGGTGTGTAGTCACGTTCCTTAGAATAAACAAATAACAGACAACCCAAATGGATTTTCCTGGAAGTTCTTTGTCATGGGCCTTAGTTACAGTTCTTTGTTCCGAGGGCCATGGTATAGTTAGGTTTCATAGAATAAATAAACTTAGAGAAAAACCCACATAGATGTTTTTGGAAGATTGTTGTCATGGGCCTTGATTAAGGTTCTTTGTCATGGGGGTCATAGTGTAGTCTGGCTCCACAGAATAAAAAAATCAAACCAAATGGATGTTCTTGGAACTTATTTGTCATGGGATCATGGGGTTAACAGGTTTCAAGGAATAAATAAATAACAGAAAAATGCTTTGGGGAAATTTGTTGTCATGGACCTTTCCTGATTAGCGTTACTGGTTGTCATTTAGAGCAGAGTCCCCAACCCTCTGCCTCTAGAACCATCAACAGGTTATGTTTTGCATGAGACACACTTAAAGTAGTTGGCGCAGCAGCAGAGCTATAGAGCATCTATGTGGAGATCCAGTAAACATGACCTGTTGGTGGGATTGAGGGAGAGAGTTTGGGAATCCCGGTTTTAATGTGAACCCTTCCATGTCAATGATGAACAACGTTCCTTAACTTGCCAAACTCCAGCCAACCCATCCATTCTTAATGAACTTAAAGTGAAAAGCGACAACAAAAATGTCCATAAAAATGAGTTTGTTAATAGGGAGGGTTTTGAGTCGCTAAGTTAGGAGAGCTCTGGTAGTTCGAACATGTTATTGAAATTCAAGGTCAACAACTTTTATATTTAGAAGAGTTTTTTAAGATCTTCACAGTAAAAATTTTTATTATATGGTTACGATCTTTGGAAGATTTTTTCACCACCCGATGATGTATGGCCATTTCTATTGTCATCCTTGAATGGCTTTCCTTTTTTCTAAGGGCTTGTAAATCCCCTAATTGGGCCCAGAAAATACCCCAATTGGGAGGCGGCTCAGTTGGGTTGTGTTTTGTTTAAATTCTTACCCCACGTGCCAGCACCAGGTCTAATTTTTCTGATCACTTAACTTTTGTCTGTGTGTGCAGCATCTTTGTCTTCTCTTGGTTTGTAAAAGACGCCATTGCATTCGCATTTGGCAAGGCCCCTCAATTTTTTTTTTTCTTCTGGCAAATGCCAACACACAGCTCAGCGCCGCCGTCTCAACAATTGATGGATCGGAGCGCCGTAACCCGAAGCATGTTGCGTGATGACTCTACACGAACCCCTTCCAAGCCCACTCTGGTGGCTTGGAGTCTCATCGCCACACGGGTACTTGTCAGGGGCAGCATGTGCTGGCATCCCTACAATACCCTCTTTCTATTCATTCCATCAGGCAGGCTTTAAAATCATGATGGTGGTGATGGGGGGGGGGGGGGGGGGGGGGGTGAAGACAGCAAACAACATTCACCCCGGCGAGATTGACCAGCAATCTTTTTTTCTGTTCCTCCATCAGTCAGGCAAAGGGGAGTTGGCATTGTCAACGGCTGAAAGCTCTGCAGAAGTGCCGCAGGTTTTTCATATGGAAATGTGAAATAATGGGGTGATTAAATAGAGCTGTATATTAAAGTACATCTGACATTAGAATTAGCATAATGTGCTCTAGCCCTAGGCAGAGTACTTTATTTGCCATCTGCGTTGGACCGAAATCCCCCAGGGAAGCTCTGAAATATTCTGAATAAACTCAGCCCGAGTTCTTATTGAGAATAAAATACCATTTGTGGCACGTCGTATTGATTCGTCTTAATTGCGGTGCAGGAGAGAACATTCAGGCGCTGATGACTTTTGTGCTCGGTGACAAGTCCACAGGAGTTATTCTTACGCGGGAGTTGGTTAACCTGAGACGACTGTGGAATTCAGGCGAGGTGAAAGCCTTTACCTCCGTGAACCTGCGTTCTGGAGATTATCGTGCTGTGATTCTTTTTTTTTTTTTTTTTTTTTCCGTAATTCTTTATTCGTGCATGTTCAATGCAGATTAAAGTCAATCTCCGGCCAAGTGAGAGGAGGGCGCTAGTGAGCCGGATTCATTCCTGCTGTATTTCGAGACTTTAGTAGTAAGAGGACCCTGTATTAGATGTATTATGCATGCAGAAGAAGAACTAGCACTCTTCATCATGAAGGCCTTCATCATGAGGCCTATGAGAAAGATCAAGAGAGGTCCACAGAAGTTATTCTTACGCAGGGGTGGGTTAACCTGAATCAACTGCAGAATTCAGGCAAGGTGAAAGTCTATACGTCCGTGAACCTGCGTTCTGGAGATTATCGTGCTGTGATTCTTTTTTTTTTTTCGTAATTCTTTATTCGTTGCATGTTCAACGTAGATTAAAGTCAATCTCCAGCCAAGTGAGAGGAGGACGCTAGTGAGTCGGATTCATTCCTGCTGTATTTCGAGACTTTAGTAGTAAGAGGACCCTGTATCAGATATATTATGCATGCAGAAGAAGAACTAGCACTCTTCATCATGAGGCCTATGAGGAAGATCAGGTGAGGTCCACAGAAGTTATTCTTACGCAGGGCTTGGTTAAACTGAGTCAACTGCAGAATTCAGGCGAGGTGAAACCTTTACCTCTGTGGACCTGCGTTCTGGAGATTATCGTGCTGTGATTCTTTTTTTTTTTCGTAATTCTTTATTCATTGCATGTTCAACATAGATTAAAGTCAATCTCCAGCCAAGTGAGAGGAGGGCGCTAGTGAGTCGGATTCATTCCTGCTGTATTTCGAGACTTAAGTCGTAAGATGACCCTGTATTAGAGTGAATGCATGCAGAAGAAGAACTAGCACTCTTCATCATGAAGGCCTTCATCATGAGGCTCATGAGGAAGATCGAGAGAAGTCCACGGAAGTTATTCCTACGGGTTTGGTTAACATGAATCAACTGCAGAATTCAGGCGAGGTGAAAGACTTTACCTCTTTTACCAGCACTTCAATATAGCTCTTCCTCATGAGTTCCATCCACAACCCAAAATCAGATTCTTCTAGCAGGTGGGCGCTAGTGGGTTGGATTCATTCCTGCTGTATTTCAAGACTTTAGTAGTAAGATGACCCTGTTATAGAGCGAATGCATGCAGTAGAAAAACTAGCACTCTAATAAAGTTCTTCATCACGAAGGCCTTCATCATGAGGCCTATGAGGAAGATCGGGAGAGGTCCACAGAAGTTATTCTTACGCTGGGGTTTGGTTAACCTGAATCAACTGCAGAATTCAGACGAGGTGAAAGTCTTCACTTCTGTGAACCTGGAGATTATCATGCTGTGGTTTTAATTCTTTATTCGTGCATGTTGAACGTAGATTAAAGTCAATCCCCAGCCAAGTGAGAGAAGGGGGCTAGTGAGTTGCATTCATTCCTGCTGACTTTAGATCCACTTAATATCCCTAGGGAAGCCCCACATAAGCTGGTCTCTCTCGCTCCCTTGTCATCAACCCAAATGAACATCGACAGGAAGGAGACTGGCAGCTGCAGTCCAGGAATTGAGGAAAACACACATTTTGGGGATTTCTAGGGATTAGGTGGCATCCCAAATCAGGATGTCTGGGTAATTAGACCCAAACTGTTTTATATCGTTTACAGCTAAGAGTGTTTGGGACCCCCTTGGTTAGTCACTAGGCTCAGGTTAGTATTTTGTTTTAGCTCCCATCAAATCAAAGTTACCCCAGCCCACAGAAGGCCATTTAAAGCGTCAAATAGTTCCATTTTGCAGAAGAATTTCTTGCATCAAGACCATTGTCTTGTACAAATTTGTTTCCTCAACAAGTTCAACGACAAAACCTTTTGTGAGAATTTGTAAGAAATTTGTCTCGCTGATAATATATTCCTCCCCCCCGAGTTGCTTTTTTTTCGTCAGGGTTGTTTTGAATACTAAAAAAGGAGAGAGAAAAAATTAAGCTTGTATTTGCTCTTGATTTCCAACCTTGTAAATATAATTGTGACTTTTGTTGAACTGCAGCATCTCGTCTCCTTGAAGCCCGATATCCTCTGTTGACATCAGCATTGCCTATCAAGGCCGTGGATCTGTTAGGCATGTGTTCAGAAGAGAGACAAAGGCCTTGTGTACAGATACGACCGTTCGCGAGGGTGACAGAGGCTTTGGCGGTTGAAAGGACAGTCGCTTGGCCTTTACAGTCATTGTTTCAAACGATCAGGGTGGTTTTGAAGGCTGCGCCCAGATGTCAACTTCCCCTCCCTTTTTTTTTTTTAATAATTTTTTCACAGACTCAAACCAGATTTTTTTTTTCCCTTCATCCTTAAGCTTCTATTAGAGTAACCACAAACCATAATAGACTCAGCTTGCTGTGAAACCATCCAACTCATCCCACAACCTGCTTTCTCCTCCCATGCCACATCTACTAATGCGTTAGAATTATTTTAATCTGCCTGTCTTTCATCGCTAGACCAGAGGATTTGTTTAAGCGGCCATTTCCAACCCAAAAAGATACTCTGTTGTTCTACAGACAGACGTCTTCAGTTGACCATAGGTTAAACAAAAACAATTCCTAATAAACTTAAGAAAACCGTCAGTGGCAGTTAATCAGCGTATGGGTTAACCACAGGCCTAATTAAAATTCTTCAAAATAGGTTGCACTCTGTAATTTAGAACTTTGCTAAAGCTCTGTTGCAGTTTCTCATAACGGTTGAACCGTATGGGTCCAAAACCAAAATATCATCAAGACACCCTATGGTTACTCTATATTGCAAGTGCTAATGCATATTAAGTGTCGTTAGGATTCTTTGTCCGATGACGCAATTTTTGGTCGTACGTCTGAAACCGTTTAGATCCTAGGAACATGATGTCTTATAGGCATTTTGTTACCCGCGGTGGTTTGATTTGTATCCTTAGGAATGATTTTTTACTGATTTTTCTGACTTTCAGTGGGATTTAAGTCTCATGTAGGCCAAATGTTCCTTGTTCCTAATCAAAGTCCAGAGTGACCATAAAAAGCCCTACATCCCCGACACTTGATCATTGATGGCCTTTCTACCGTGATATTGCTACAGTCTGGGGTATACACCATATACATGAGGTTTTTAGGCATTTTGTTACCCGCGATGGATTTGTATCCTTAGTAATTATATTTTTACTGATTTGGGATTTAAGGCTCGTGTAGGCAAATGTTCCTTGTTCCTAATCAAAGTCTAGAGTGACCATAAACAGCCCTACATCCCCGACACTTGATCATTGATGGCCTTTCTACCGTGATATTGCTACAGTCTGGGGTATTAACCATATATATGAAGTTTTTTAGGCATTTTGTTACCCGCGATGGTTTGATATGTTACCTTAGGAATGATTATTTAGTGATTTTTCTGACTTTCAGCGGCATTTAAGGCAAAAGTTCCTTGTTCCTAATCAAAGTCTAGAGTGACCATGAAAAGCCCTATGACACCGACACTTGGTAAATAAGTTACACACACACACGCTCCTCGCTTTCGTAAAGTGCAGTTACGTGTCTCTTGTGTTATATGATCAGGAGTCTCGGGGCAGAAAAGGTCACATTCTTGTCAGCGTGCCCCGGCAAGTGATCGCGAGCGAGCGTGAGTCATTTGTAAAAAGACCAGTTCGGCTGAATTAAACAGCCTCAATAATCCCGGTTTTACCTGAATAGAACTTTTCCTGTTTATACAAGTCCCCGCGGCTCGTCTTCCGAATGTTGAGCATATGGTTTATTGGGGGGAGAATAAATGTAGCCGTGACATCGTATTGATTAATTGAAGCGTATCCTAAAGGTAAATTATGGGATAGGCTACCAGGATAGAGCTAAGGGGCTTAATCATCCTCGTTCCTGTCCGGGTCCTGTCTGTTCTACAGTATGTCATAGCATAGCCCTCTGCCTTATCTCATGGAGCATAGAAAGAATGTGATGGCAACCAATAAAATCTTTGTTTAGACTCCAACGTCCTTAGCAGTTTGCTCTTTGGCGGTAGCAAGAGAAGCGCCATCATCAGTCATAATACTCTACTTAATTACCCGTCCAACCTACCGCACATTCCAGAAATATCATCCCACCTTTCCGCTACGTTGGCTTCCACAAGAAACCTGCTGGCCCTGTCAGATCGCTCCGAGCCTGGTTTGCGGCTCCGGTAATCTGAAGGACTCTTAGTTTTCATATGTTTTACTATTTAACCTCCTCATTATCCAGCCTTGGAGCCCGAAAAAATCTGCGTTTAAGACCCTAGAGGGATAATATGTGGCAACAGAAAGAGTTAGACAGGTGCGTAACATTTCTTTTAGCAGGTAGATCCTAGTCTTATAAAAAGATCAAAGTGAGTGCTACTCAACTTTGATCTTTGCTTTGTTTTGAGCAAACCTGTTTGCTGAGGGGGACCCATGGATGCCACTATGGGTTGGGTAGAAAACTCCAGAAAAGGGCAAAAGTCAGGAAGAATATGTCTTTTTTGAATTTTCTGGGGACTTGACAGTCATGTCCTGCACTGCCAGTGACCAGTAGGTTTTGCGAACCCTTGGGTGGTGGTGAAAGCTCAAGAGTCAAGAAGAATACTGACCTTTCTATGTTCCTTGGGACTTAACAGTCCTGCCCTGCCCTAATCTGCCAGTGACCAATAGGTTTCAAGAACCCCCTTGGGTTCCAGTGGAAGCCCAAAAGTCAAGATGAATGCTGACCTTTCTGTGTTCCTGCGGACAGTCATGTCCTGCACTGCCAGTGACTAGTAGGTTTTGCGATCCCCCTTGTGTGCTGGTGGAAGTTCAAGAGTCAAGAAGAATACTGACTATTCTTTGTTCCTGGGGACTTGACAGTCCTGCCTTGCCCTGTACTGCTAGTGACCAATAGGTTTTGAGAACCCGCTTGGATGTCGTGGGAAGCCCAAAAGTCAGGAAGAATACTGACCTTTCTGTGTTCCTGCGAACTTAACAGTCATGTTTTGCACTGCCAGTGATTAGTAGGCTTTGCGAACCCCTTGGGTGCTGGTGGAAGAGTCAAGAAGAATACTGACCTTTCTTTGTTCCCGGGGACTTGAAAGTCCTGCCCTGCCCTGATCTGCCAGTGACCAATAGGTTTCAAGAACCCCCTTGGGTGCCGGTGGAATCCCAAAAGTCAAGACAAATACTGACCTTTCTGTGTTCCTGGGGGCTTGACAGTCATGTCCAGAACTGCCAGGGACCAATAGATTTCAAGAACCCCCTTGGATGCTGGTGGACCTTTCTGTGTTCTTGGGGACTTGACAGTCCTGTCCTGAGCTTCCAGTGACCAATAGGTTTCAAGAACCCCCTTGGGTGCTGGTGGAAGTCCAGAACTCAGGAAAAAAAATGACCTTTCTGTGTTCCTGGGGAATTTTTCCCACTCCGACCATGTATCTCCACCATTTTAGCAGTATGCCAAGGTATCATTCCTTCTATCAAGTGCGTGTGGGAGGAACATTAGTCTCATAGATTTTAACCCCCGTCCCCCCTCTTCCCCCTTGACAGCCAGCTCCTGCACTGACAGGGGCCGCAAGGTTCTGAGAACCCCCTTGGGTGCTGGTGGAAGCCAAAAACTCAGGAAAAATACCAACCTTTCTGTGTTCCTAAGGACTGGACAGACAGCTCCTGCACTGCCAGGAACCGAGGTTTTGGTGTTGTTGGTGGAAGCCAAACAGTCAGGAAGTAAACCAACCCTTCTGTGTTCCTGGGGACTTGACAGCTGATAATTACTAGAAGAGACGCATCTATTAGTAACACGAGGTTTCATTTCTTTCCCAGGGCACTTAATGATATTGATTTGGGGCCCGTCAATGATTTTTCCCGGTATTCTGTAGAGTATCTCGGTCCTTTTCTCAGCTTCGTTCTGACAGAAGAAATTGTCCCGTAATCTGCTCTAAACAGCAAATCATTGTAGATGTGAATGACCTAAAGTAAATCTAGTGACAGGCTGGAGTCGGCCTCGGCACAGTCACATTGTTCCACCTGCGCAGTTGCGGTGTCTTAAAAAAATCAATGAAAATATGTTAAGGTGAAGTCTATTGAACCGCCTATCGATCGGAGATTGTTTTTCTTTGTGCGGAGCCGTCGAGACACAAGGCTGATAACGGGGTCTATTGGCTGATCTTTATTAGAGCGTTGACTAGTGGAACAGGGTTGGAGAAGCCACTCAGGAAAGTTACATAATTGCCCCTCAGGAAAGTATTGTCATCGGGGCCATTAAAGACGTATAAGGCAAAAACTTCTCTAGCCTATCTAACCTGACCTATAACATTTGTCTGGGTGGTGTTGTCATTGAGGTCATTAAGACGTAAAAGGCAAAAACTTCTCTAGCCTATCTAACCTGGCCCAAAACTACTGTCTGGGTGGTGTTGTCATCGGGGCCATTTGGACGTAGAAGGCAAAAACATATCTAGCCTATCTAACCTGACCCATAACTACTGTCTGGGTGGTGTTGTCATCATGGCCACTTAGACGTAAAACACAAAAACTTCTCTGGCCTATCTAACCTGACCCATAGCTACTGTCTGTCCGGTGTTGTCATTGAGGCCATTAAGACTTAGAACACAAAAACTTCTCTAGTTTATCTAACCTGACCCATAACTACTGTCTAAGCGGTGTTGTCATTGAGGCCATTAAGACGTAGAACGCAAAAACTTCTCTAGCCAATCTAACCTGACCCATAACTACTGTCTGGACGGTGTTGTCATCATGACCACTTAGACGTAGAACACAAAAACTTCTGTAGCCCATCTAACCTGATCCATAACTACTATCTGGGCGGTGTTGTCATCATGGCCATTAAGACGTAGGCCACAAAAACTTCTCCAGCCTATCTAATCTTACCCATAACTACTGTCTAAGCAGTGTTGTCATTGAGGCCATTAAGACATAGAAGGCAAAAACTTCTCTAGCTCTAACCTGACCCATAACTACTGCCTGAGTGGTGTTGTCATCATGACCATTTAGACGTAGAAAGCAAAAACTTCTCTAGCCTATCTAACCTGACCCATAACTACTTGTCTGGGTGGTGTTGTCATCATGGCCACTTAGACGTAGAAAGCAAAAACTTCTCTAGCCTATCTAACCTGACCCATAACTACTTGTCTGGGTGGTGTTGTCATCATGGCCATTAAGACGTAGGCCACAAAAACTTCTCTGGCCTATCTAACCTGACCCATAACCACTGTCAGGGTGGTGTTGTCATCGGGGCCATTAAGTCGTAGAACGCAAAAACTTCTCTAGCCTATATAACCTGACCCATAACTACTGTCTGAGCGGTGGTGTCATCGGGGCCATTTGGACGTAGAAGGCAAAAACATATCTAGCCTATCTAACCTGACCCATAACTACTGCCTGGGTGGTGTTGTAATTGGGGCCACTTAGGCAAAGAACACAAAAACTTCTGTAGCCTATCTAACCTGACCCATAACTACTGTCTGGACGGTGTTGTCATCGGAGCCATTTAGACATAGAAGGCAAAAACTAAAAAATAAGCCTTTCAGAGATACTCACACACTCAAGGTTCCAGGGCTGCCAGTGTGTCCCATGTGACCACCAGTGGCCAATGAGGTGCGAGGCAAGGAGCTGCTGGAGGAGAGTTCAACATGTCGAAGTGGAATTTAGACTTTCTTGCCTTAGTTTTGGGTTTTACTCAGACAAGCGTCCCAGATCGAGAGTGGTTCGCAACCTCTTCACGCCGAGTACCACCAATGATACATGTAACCAAAAGTAAAAATGGGACCCCCTGGCCCCTACTTACCTTTTGGCTGTCACTGCTGTCTGCTGTGGTGAGATCCGGCGTCTTCAGGGCCCAATCTTCTGCCTCCCCCCGCCGACTTAACGTCTGTTAGTGACAGCACAGCTTTGACTGTGCACTTCAAAGCCCCCCACCACTTGTCGAAGTCTCGCGAGATTTAGCTCTATTGCATCCTATTCATGGGCACTGTGCGGCGCCTCATGGGATGCAAAATGGCACCGCGCGTTGGAAGGTCGCCCGGAATCCAAGGGACCCAGCAGATGGATCCCCTGGCCTAATGGTAGGGGGGGCAGCAGATCAATGAGGTTTGCGGGAGGTTTTAACCTCCCCCGATGTTCCTCTTTAAGCAAGAAGAAATGTTCATGCTCCTCTCAACATCTCTGCGTACCCCAAGCTGCAGCCTGTACCTTCCAGGGTTCGCGTTCCACAGGTTGAGGATCCATGGTCTATAGCACTGTTTCTCAACCTGTGGAACCCGTACCCAAGGGAGTATTTAGCAATGATCAAGGGTACACCAACAAATGGGGTCTAAAGGGTCTGGTATCTTATTCAAATTCTTTCTTGTGTCTAAGAAAGAATCTAAAGGGTCTTATTCAAATTCTTTCTTGTGTCTAAAGGGTCTGGTATCTTATTCAAATTCTTTCTTGTGTCTAAGAAGGCCCATGAGCTCCCTATTTTGGTAACATTGGAGGTTGATCTCCTCCTTGGTGGCACTTGGTTGTAGTTTCTTGTCACTAGGGGGAACTTGACGTAAAACCGTTGATAACCACTGGTCTAGGGTGCGGGGCCCAGATTGATTTTTAATATAACTATTTATGGTATTATAGTTTATTATGATACGGAAGCATCCGATTGGTCCTTGTTCTATTTTAGTTTATTTTAGCCCTTTGGCTGTGCTTCTGCACTTAGCACTTTAAGTACCTTCTTTGTGTCCTAAATTAATTGTATGTCACAAGGCTGTTGTATGGTCCACTCATATGTTAAAAATTCTTGTTGGACACTGCTGTTTATTCATTGTTGTTTGCACTACCCAATACTTGGGCTTATTATTTGGGCTAAATGCAGCTGTTTTTAACTTTGTCTTGTACAGTGTGATTGTGTGTCTTTGTGTATCAATAAAATTTTATGATGCATGTATTGTTTGCTGCTCCTATTTTGAAGCTGCCCCTTCTGTTTTTGTTGATTGGCCATTACCAGTGAGCATAGCTGTTGATAATAGTGGTGCACCTCCTTTGTTTGTATTGTAGGTCTAGAAGGTGCTGGTGACAATTTCATTGTTTTACCCAGATTGAGTTTTAATATAACTATTTATGGTATTACAGTTTATTATGACACAAAAGCAACTGAGTGCAGGGCCGGGGTCTGGAAATCCGGTGCCGAGGTCCCGCATTCGGACCGCGGTCCACCAGTTGGGTATCGCTGATCTAGAAGTTGCGGGTGATGGTTTCATTGTTTGGCCCAGATTGAGTTCTAATATAACTATTTATGGTATTACAGTTTATTATGACACAGAAGCAACTGAGTGCAGGGCTGTCAGGGCCGGGGTCTGGAAATCCGGTGCCGAGGTCCCAAATTCGGACCGCGGTCCACCAGTTGAGTATCGCTGATCTAGAAGGTGCGGGTGATGGTTTCATTGTTTGGCCCAGATTGAGTTCTAATATAACTATTTATGGTATTACAGTTTATTATGACACAAAAGCAACTGAGTGCAGGGCCGGGGTCTGGAAATCCGGTGCCGAGGTCCCGCATTCGGACCGCGGTCCACCAGTTGGGTATCGCTGATCTAGAAGTTGCGGGTGATGGTTTCATTGTTTGGCCCAGATTGAGTTCTAATATAACTATTTATGGTATTACAGTTTATTATGACACAGAAGCAACTGAGTGCAGGGCTGTCAGGGCCGGGGTCTGGAAATCCGGTGCCGAGGTCCCGAATTCGGACCGCGGTCCACCAGTTGAGTATCGCTGATCTAGAAGGTGCGGGTGATGGTTTCATTGTTTGGCCCAGATTGAGTTCTAATATAACTATTTATGGTATTACAGTTTATTATGACACAGAAGCAACTGAGTGCAGGGCTGTCAGGGCCGGGGTCTGGAAATCCGGTGCCGAGGTCCCGAATTTGGACCGCGGTCCACCAGTTGAGTATCGCTGATCTAGAAGGTGCGGGTGATGGTTTCATTGTTTGGCCCAGATTGAGTTCTAATATAACTATTTATGGTATTACAGTTTATTATGACACAGAAGCAACTGAGTGCAGAGCTGTCAGGGCCGGGGTCTGGAAATCTGGTGCCGAGGTCCACATTCGGGCCGCGGTCCACCAGTTGAGTATCGCTGATCTAGAAGGTGTGGGTGATGGTTTAATTGTTTGACCCAGATTGACTTGATAGAACTTTTTATGGTATTACAGTTTATTATGATATGGAAGCATCTGATTGGTCATTGTTCTAACCCCGTATCTTCTTCTTCTAGGTAAAGATGAGCCTACCAGCTATATTTGCACAACGTGTAAGCAGCCTTTCAACAGCGCCTGGTTCCTGCTTCAACATGCCCAGAACACGCACGGATTCCGCATCTACCTGGAGACCAGCCCGACAAGCAGTTCCCTCACCCCGCGACTTTCCATCCCTCCGCCTCTCGGACCGGAGACTGTCGCACCATCCCCCCTAATGAACTTCCTCGGAGACAGCAACCCCTTCAACCTTCTACGTATGACCGGACCCATTCTCCGCGAGCATCCGGGCTTCGGCGAGGCTCGGCTCCCAAACACGCCGCCGCTCTTCAGCCCGCCCCCTCGCCATCATCTGGACCCGCACCGCCTTAGTGCTGAAGAAATGGGGTTAGTTGCCCAGCATCCCAGTGCCTTTGACAGAGTTATGCGTCTAAATCCAATGGCAATCGAATCTCCAGCAATGGATTTTTCTCGAAGGCTACGAGAACTGGCAGGAAACAACTCCACTCCTCCTCCGGTGTCTCCGAACCACAACAATCCTATGCACCGCCTGCTCAATCCCTTCCAGCCGGGCGCCAAGTCCCCTTTTATGAGCACCCCGCCGTTGCCGCCCATGCCCCCGAGCAGCACGACGCCGCCGCAGACGCAGGCCAAGAGCAAGTCCTGCGAGTTCTGCGGCAAGACCTTCAAGTTCCAGAGCAATCTCATAGTCCATCGTCGCAGTCACACAGGGGAAAAGCCGTACAAGTGTCAGCTGTGCGACCACGCCTGCTCGCAGGCCAGCAAGCTAAAGCGCCACATGAAAACGCACATGCACAAAGCCGGCTCCATGACCGGAAGGTCGGACGATGGGCTGTCCGCCACAAGCTCGCCCGAGCCGGGCACCAGCGAGTTGACCGGGGAAGGGATGAAGTCCAGCGATAACGATTTTAGAAACGAAAGCGACCCTTCCTTGGGTCATGAAAATGAAGAGGAAGAGGAGGAGGAAGAAGAAGAGGAGGAGGAGCTGGAGAACGAAAGCAGGCCCGAGTCGAGTTTCAGCATGGACTCCGAGATGAGTCGCAACAGGGAAAACGGGTCCAAGCCGCTGCACGACGAGAAGTCCCTCATATTCGGCAAAGTGATGGAGAACGTGAGCATCGGGGCCATGCAGCAATACAACGACATGCTCAACGACAAGCAGAAGAGGAGCCACTTCATGAAACGCTCTTCCGACCCGCGAGACCTCTGCCGCAGGATCCCCGGCGACGACGACGCCGACGAGCGGGAGATTATGCGAAACGAAGAAGCGGCGGTCAACGGAAGAAACTCAGGTGAACCCTTCCCGGGCCTACTCCCTAGAAAACCCTTGCCCATCTCGGGATCGGGCCTAAATAACTCCTCGAAAAGGATAAAAATAGAGAAAGACTTAGACTTACCGCCGGCGACCATCATCCCTTCGGAAAACGTTTACTCCCAATGGCTGGTGGGCTACGCGGCGTCGCGGCACTTCATGAAGGATCCCTTTCTAGGATTCACGGACTCTCGACAATCCCCTTTCGCGACGTCTTCGGAACACTCGTCGGAAAACGGCAGCCTGCGTTTCTCCACTCCGCCGGGCGACATGCTGGACGGCGGTCTCTCAGGGCGGAGCGGGACGGCGAGCGGAGGCAGCACGCCGCACATCGGCGGGCCGGGCCCGGGACGGCCCAGCTCTAAAGACGGTAGGAGGAGCGACACGTGTGAGTACTGCGGCAAAGTCTTTAAGAACTGCAGCAACCTCACGGTCCACCGCCGGAGCCATACGGGGGAGCGGCCTTATAAATGCGAGCTCTGCAACTATGCATGCGCACAGAGCAGCAAGCTGACGCGCCACATGAAAACGCATGGCCAGATAGGTAAGGAGGTTTACCGCTGTGACATTTGCCAGATGCCCTTCAGTGTTTACAGCACCCTGGAAAAACACATGAAAAAGTGGCACGGAGAACACTTGCTGACCAATGACGTGAAAATTGAGCAGGCAGAAAGAAGCTAAGGCCCCTAGACGCCTAAATTTGGTTTAATTTGTACAGAATTTTTTTTAACTATTGCCAACGGGGTAAAAAAAAAAAAGCTGACCTAACTTGCCTCCTTACACATAACTTAGCCTAAAAAAAATTTCAGGTGTCGCGCAACGCGGCACTAAAAATGTCTGCATTTAAAAAAAACAAAAAGAAACTTGAGGGTTGAATAAGGCAGTAAAAACAAAAAAACAAAAAATTGTGGAGCCTTTTAACTGTGCAATAATTTCTGTATTTATTTGGGTTTATTTGTCATTTTTTTGGCATGTGCAGGTACTCTTTTTTTTTTGCTGTTTTATTTTTCTTTCCATAATTTTTTGTTGTTGTTGTTGCGCATCCTTAAAAAAACCTCAAACAAACTCGCTTGTGCTGCAGGGACCAGCAATTTTTTTCTGTTAGCCCCCCCTGCAGGACAAAAAGGGTAAACTAGCATCCCCCCTCTTTTTCAGTAGTAGCTCGTTTGTCCTAGTAGAGGAGAGAATCGTATTTTAAATTATCATTTTATTTTGCGGCTGCTACATTTCTGGAAGTTAAGCTAAAAAAAAAAAACCTTCGTAATTTCTTGCAAAGAAGCCATCAGCTTTATTTCTTTTTTTTTTTTTTGTTTATTTTTTAATTTTTAAAAAAATGTATCTTGCCATTTCTAAAATGGGGTCAGATAGACATTTACACAGCGGATTACAATCTAGAAATAAAAAATCGTAGCACTTATATTGCATGATAGGCTCTCATATGCAACATATAAAAATGCAAACTAGAGTTTTTGAAAATCGTTATACTTGAGAATGTAAAGTGTGAAAATCACTCTCTAATGTGGGGTCGTGCTAAAGGTTTGGTGAAGCAAGTTAGTTTAACTTTTGGGTGTGTCTTTAGGTGTCAACTTAAAAATTTTCAGCTTTTTTTGAACTTTTTGAACAAGAAAAAAAAAAATTCCTGAAGAATCACCTACCCCTGTGATGGGGCATTTTGAAAGGGGAGGTCCATCATTTTTTTTACAGGTGAGGTCCATCATTTTTTTACAGGTGAGGTCCATCATTTTTTTACAGGTGAGGTCCATCATTTTTTTTACAGGTGAGGTCCATCATTCTTTGTACAGGTGAGGTCCATCATTTTTTTTAGAGGTGAGGTCCATCATTTTTCCAATTGTTTAAGAATATTTCATTTTTTAATTTGGAAAAACAACAGCACCTTATGGTCTAGGCTAAAAAAACATGTCAAATCATCTGCTTAGCACATAGGGTTCTGCTCTTTCCAAACTTCCAAAAATATATCTCAACACCCATTGGACCTCACCTGTAAAAATTGTCAAATCATTTGCTTAGCCCATAGGGTTCTGCCCTTTCCAAACTTCCAAAAATATATCTCAACACCCATTGGACCTCACCTGTAAAAATTGTCAAATCATTTGCTTAGCCCATAGGGTTCTGCTCTTTCCAAACTTCCAAAAATATATCTCAACACCCATTGGACCTCACCTGTAAAAATTGTCAGATCATTTGCTTAGCCCATAGGGTTCTGCTCTTTCCAAACTTCCAAAAATATATCTCAACCCCCGTTGGACCTCATTAGCCCATAGGGTGCTGTTCCTCTTCCAAAAATATATCCCTACCCCTTTGGACCTCAGCTGTAAAAATGCCCCGTCAGGTGATTGGTGATACAAGTTTACCTTCGGGTGCACCTTTAGTTTTGAACTTAGATCCGGCTGAGCTTTTTTTGAACTTTTTGAACAAAAAATTATTTAAAAACAATTTTCCCGAATAATTACCCACCGCTGTGATGGGGCATTTTAAAAGGGGGGGTCCATCATTCTTTGTATAGGTGAGGTCCATCATTTGTTGTATAAGTGAGGTCCATCATTTTTTGTATAGGTGAGGTCCATCATTTTTTTACAGGTGAGATCCATCATTTTTTTTACATTTGAGGTCCATCACTCTTTGTATAGGTGAGGTCCATCATTTTTGTATAGGTGAGGTCCATCATTTTTTTTATAGGTGAGGTCCATCATATGTTGTATAAGCAAGGTCCATCATTTTTTTTATAGGTGAGGTCCATCATTTTTTTTACAGTTGAGATCCATCATTTTTTTTACAGGTGAGGTCCATCATTTGTTGTATAAGTGAGGTCCATCATTTTTTTTATAGGTGAGGTCCATCAATTTTTGTATAGGTGAGATCCATCATTTTTTGTATAGGTGAGGTCCAGCATTTTTTTTACAGGTGAGATCCATAATTTTTTTTACAGGTGAGATCCATCATCCAACAACAGCACCCCTATGGTCTATGCTATAAAAAAATTGTCAAATCATCTGCTTAGCCCATAGGGTTCTGCTCTTTCCAAACTTCCAAAAATATATCTCAACACCCATTGGACCTCACCTGTAAAAATGCCCCTCACAGAGGTAGGTGATTGGTGATGTTAGCTGTGAACTTGGATCCGGCTGAGCTTTTTTTTTGGAACTTTTTGAACAAAAAAATTCCGTAAAAATATATTTTCTCGAAGAATCGCCCACCGCTGTGATGGGGCATTTTGACAGGGGAGGTCCATCATTTTTTTTACAGGTAAGGCCCATCATTTTTCCTATCGTGTAAGGATATTTTATTTTTTAATTTGGAAAAACAACAGCACCCTATGGTCCATGCTAAAAAATAAAAAAAATGCCAAATCATCTGCATAGCCCATTGGGTGCTGTTGTTTCCAAACTTCCAAAAATATATTCTTGCTCCATTGGGCCTCACCTGTTAATTTGCCCCATCACATGTGTAGGTAATTTTTTTTGGAGGGGAGTCCTTGCTCCATTGGACCTCACCCTTAATTTGCCCCATCACATGTGTAGGTAATTTTTTTTGGAGGGGAGTCCTTGCTCCATTGGACCTCACCCTTAATTTGCCCCATCACATGTGTAGGTAATTTTTTAGGGGGGGGAATATTTTTTATTTTTAGTTAAACTTGCTTTATCCAGATCTTTAGCATGACCCCCAATTGTCTGCACCATTGCAATGTTTTTTTTTTTTTATTTTATTTTATTTTTTTATGCATCTCATACTTGACTGTCTACATTCTGGGTGAACTCCGAGAGTTATCAAACTTTTTTTTTTTTTTTTTTACCCCTGAAGCGTCCCGCAGCGCACTTTTCTCAAAAACAGCAAAGTGCTCAGCAGGCCGTTGGTTAAAAAAAAAAAAAAACTATATGCACTGTTAGCCCTTTACCCGCAAAGTTTTTCAGTCCCCCCCCCCCCCCCAGTGCTGAAAAGCTGGAGGGTCATCGGTGCAGTTGAGAACCTTTATGTTTCAAGTCGTTGTCATTGGTTTCTTATCTTAAACTATTGTGGACTATGAATTTCAAATGTTATTTATTTATTTTTTATGTTTTTTTACAAAAATATTGAAACGTTCCGATAATTATATGACATCTGCTTTTAAGATCGTTTTTCCATTTTTGTTTTCTTTTTTTCTTTTGCGTGCATCAGGAGGACAGCAGAGAACGAAAGGTTACCCATTTTAAATTTTGTTGACCGCACTTTAAAAAAAAAAAAAAAAAGTTGAGTTTCTATGTTTTTTTATTTTTTTATTTTTTTTTTTATTTTTTTTTTTCTCCATGGCTTCTTGAATAAAGAAATTACAGCCTATTCTCCTATGCCAGCCAATGGCGGGGTCGGATTAAAAAAAAAAAAAAGGGAAACACCTCTGAGATTAAGTGCCGGCGTTGCTAAGCGTGGCATTCACAATGCTGGCACTATAAAAAAAAAAGAAAGAAAAGAAAAGAAAGAAGAAGAGATATATATATAATTTATTGGACGGTTGGTCTACTGCCATTCGATTTTTTTTGTGAGTGCCTTGAAAAAAAAAAAAAAAACTGATCTTCCTATGTGAGTCTCTTGAGACAAAATGCAAAACAATTTTTGTGAAACAAAAAAAAAAAAAGGACTTTTAAGATAGTAATAAGAAAAAATTTCTTTTAAATAACAAAAAACACACAAAAGCCACATTTACATCCAGAAATTTGGTAGCGGACACGATATCGCCATGAGACCCAACGTAAAAAAACAAAAAAAGAAGATGGTTTACTCAGCACAAGTTTGAAACCTTCTTTAAGCTGATCGATCGTCGGCTTCTGTTTCTTTTCAGGACAAAACGCTGCTTAGAAAATGGAACGAAAAATATTTACTGCTGAATCGAGGAAAAATAAATAAATAAATAAAGAGAAAACGACACAACGTACAAGTTTCATTGAATGGGGAAAAAAAAAATCAGGAACAACGGCTATTTTTATTATCATTATTATTTTTTTTTTTTTTTTTAATGTTAAATTTTAGTGCACTCTGTCTTAAAAAAATACGTTTACAGTATTCAGTACGTACAAGGGTAAAAAGAAAAAAAAAAGAAAAAAAAGGACTTGTGTGTATGTGTGTTTGGACGATCATTTCTTTTTGAATTTGCTCAATAGGATATAAAAAATTGCCATAATGGCCATGTGTATATTGTTTTTTTTTTTTAATATATATATATATATTTCTTTTTTTTTTTCTTTTGGTGACGGGGTTTTAGTATATATTATATATATTAAAATTTCTTGATTACTGTAAAAGTGGACCAGTATTTGTAATAATGGAGAATGCCCGGGCATTTTACAAAAGCAGATAAAAAAAAAATTATTCCTTCGGAAAAAAAGTTGCAGTAAAAAAAAAACAAAAAACTAAATGGTGGGTCTTTATAAACATTGTTCTTGTCACTGTAATTGTAAAAGTCTGAGTTTTAGTACTTACTTTTTCCTGCCTTGGGTGTTATTTTATTTTATTTTTTTTTATTTCAAACTGTATAGAAACTTGTATTTGGAGAATAAAAAAAAAACGGTGATTGCTACACCATGTAGAAAAGTAAGTAGAAAAAGTGCTTAATATTGTTATTGCTTTGCAAAAAGAAAAAGAAAAAAAAAACAAACAAAAAAACTCACGTTTCTGAACTGTGCTTTATTTTTCTTTTTTTTTTTCTCTCTCCGCCCACCCTGCCCCGCCCCCTCCCTCCTCTCTCTCTTCTAGAATGGATATTGATATTTGATTGGTTCATATGATGTAGGCACTTGCTGTATTTTTACCGGAGCTTGTAATTTTTTAACCGTACGCTTGTCCTTTTGAAAGGATTAAATGTACCTTTTTGTTAGTGAATTTGAAAGAAAACTGAAAAAATTTAAACGCGCTGCCATAATATATTTTTTTAATTTGGCAGGATAAAATATTTAAAAAAGAAAAAAGAAAAAAAAAAGAAAAAAAAAAAAAGGAAAGCGTTTGTAATTTAACTCCCGATGTACAGAAGATGGAAAAAAAAAAAAGCAAAAACATTTAGAGAAAGGCCGAAGCTGTCCGACGGCTTCGGGGTAAAGCAGAATCAGAAAAGTCTTGACTATTTTTGTTCACCCGTAATGGGGCCGGGGGGGTCGTGCTAAAGATCCGGTGAATTAAGGGCGCTGTCGATGGTGAACTGAGGTTTTTTTACATGAACACTCAAAAGAAAAAAATTGCAAAAAGATCACCTACCCCTGCGATGGGGCATTTTTTTTAGGTACCATTCTGATACTTCCGAAAAGATCACCTACCCCTGCGATGGAGCATTTTTTTTAGGTTTCAATCTAATATTTCCAAAAAGATCACCTACCCCTGCGATGGAGCATTTTTTTTAGGTACCATTCTGATATTTCCAAAAAGATCACCTACCCCTGCGATGGGGCATTTTTTAGGTACCATTCTGATATTTCCGAAAAGATCACCTACCCCTGCGATGGAGCATTTTTTTTAGGTTTCAATCTAATATTTCCAAAAACTGCGATGGGGCATTTTATAGGTATCATTCTAATATTTTCAAAAAGATCACCTACTCCTGCGACGGGGCTTTTTTTTCAGGTATCATTCTAATATTTCCAAACACATCACCTACCCCTGCGACAGGACATTTTCTTTAAGGTATCATTCTAATATTTCCCAGAAAATCACCTACCCCTGCGATGGGGCATTTTTTTCGGGTGAGGCCCATTATTTTTCCAAGGAGGTTTTTGGGTAACAATAGCACCCTACGGGCTATGCAGAATGATTTGGCTAATTCTTTAGCGTTGACTGTGCTGTTTTTCCCTAACTTAGAAAACAATAAAAAATATCCTTACACCATTGGAATAAATGACGGCCCTCACCTTCAAAAATGCCCCGTCACGGTGGAATTTTTGGGGGGTTAAAAATCTTCAGATGTAAGTTCTCACACTCGAAAGGTGAACTTTCTTCTGCCGATCTTAAGCATGACCCCGTATTGGTTGTCCGTGATTCTTCGTGGTTGGGCCTACACTCAGGGTCATGCAAAATTTTTGGTGAAGCAAGTTTACCTTCTCGTGTGACTAGAAGCTTGGAGAAAACAAAAACAGCACCCTATGGGCTTTGCTGTTGGAAAAACTATGGACCTCACCTGTAAAAATACCCCTTCCACAGGAGTAGGTGATTTTTTAGTGGGAAAAATTTATAATATTAATATAAAGTTCTATAAACTGTATAATAAAAAAGTTCTATAAAAGTTTTATAAAACTTTTTGTGTGGTCGAGTTATAAAAACAACTCACCGAGATGTAAGAGTCTATTCACAGCACCTGTAAAAATACCCCTTCCACAGGGGTAGGTGTTTTTGTTGGGGAAAATGTTTTATAGAACTTTTTGTACGGTCAAAAAAAAAATCACCGAGATATAAGTCAGTTCACAGTTCCACAGGGGCCGGTGATTTTTTGGGGAAAATGTTTTATAGAACTTTTTGTGCAGTCGAGATGTAAGAGTCAGTTCACAGTTCCACAGGGGCAGGTGATTTTTTGGGGAAAATGTTTTATAGAACGTTTTGTGCGGTCGAGATGTAGGAGTCAGTTCACAGCATAAACTTGCCTCACCTGATCTATAGCATGAACCCGGAAAAAAAGCACTGTTCATGCAGGAACGTAACAGTTCATGCTAAATTTTTGGTGAAGCAAGTTAACCTTCGGGTGTGAACGGAAGCTTGGAAGAAAAACAAAAACAGCACCCTATGGGCTATGCTGTTGGAAAAGCTATAGACCTCACCTGTAAAAATACCCTTTCCACAGGGGTAGGTGATTTTTTAGGGGGAAATATGAATGTTTTATAGAACTTTTTGTACGGTCGAGTTAAAAAAACCCTCCGAGATTTAAGAGTCAGTTCACACCCGATAGCGTAAACTTGCCCCACCCGATCTATAGCATGAACCCCGACAAAAAGTACTGTTCATGCAGGGACGTAACAGTTCACGCTAAATTTTTGGTGAAGCAAGTTTACCTTCGGGTGTGAACGGAAGCTTGGAAGAAAAACAAAAACAGCACCCTATGGGCTATGCTGTTGGAAAAACTATGGACCTCACCTGTTAAAATACCCTTTCCACAGGGGTAGGTGATTTTTTAGGGGGAAATATTCATAACATTAATATAAAGTTCTATAAACTTTATATTAAATAAGTTCTATAAAAGTTCTATAGAACTTTTTGTGCTGTCAAGTTAAAAAACAACTCACCGAGATGTGAGAGTAAGTTCACAGCTACACATGGATAGGTGATTTTTTAGAGGGAAATATTAATATAAAGTTCTATAAACGTTATATTAAAAAAGATCCGTAAAAGTTTTATAGAACTTTTTGTACAGTTGAGTTACAAAAAAATTTAACCAAGATGTAAGAGTCAGTTCACAGCTCTACAGGGGTAGGTGATTTTTTAAGCGGAAATATTAATAATATTAATATAAAGTTCTATAAACTTTATATTAAAAAAGTTCTATAAAAGTTTTATAGAACTTTTTGTGCGGTCGAGTTGAAAAGAGTCAGTTCGCAGCATAAACTCGCCTCACCCGATCTATAGCATGAACCCCGACAAAAAGTACTGTTCATGCAGGGACGTAACAGTCCATAAGGTGCCTGGACCTTGTATCAAGGCCTTTGCAGGTATTTGACTGATTTTAGAGACCCGTTGTAAAATAGAAAAAATATTCACCATTTTTGTATAAAATCTATGGGAACAAACCAACACTAGAGAAAAAAAATCAAAAACTCTTATCGGGAGTTGTCAAACGTCCTACCTTACTTACACTCCCCGTCCGCGTTGCCCGTCACAACGCAAACTGCTCTAATTTATAACCCGCTGTGTGCGGGCGCGCGCAGTTTGTGGTCCAGGCACAGTCATACGATGCCCCCTTTTAGAACAGGACCTTAAACCCCCAAACACCCCCAGTTCTTGCCAATCCATTTATATCGTCTGCTTCGCTCTCGACTTTTTTTTGTACATTCCATAAAATACCCGAATGTTCCGCAGGCCGAGGTGAAATCCCGAACCTTGATTAGAACGTTGATCAACTGTGGTGTAACTTTGCAACTTAAAAAAGAAATTCAAAAATGTCAGTGGCCCGGAAGCTTAAGTTGTTTTAAGTAATTGGTATCCTTCACCAGCAAACATAGAGCTTCCTGGCCCAGCGCGGTGTGCGTTTTACCGTACGCCCGAAAACAAAAATTCAGGGTCATGCTAAAGGTTTGGTGAAGCGGGTTACCCTTTGGGGCGGGATTTCGGAGGGTGAACTGAAGCTTCCATCCATCTGAACACATAAAAAAAAAAATAGGAAATATTAGTCCCCTATGACTCATGGGTGTATCTATAATGTATGGAAAATGTTTTTGTATGGAGAAAAATATATTAATAAAATTATCTAAAAAAAAAAAGTTGTTTACATTTCCCCCCAAAAAATTACCTATTCCTTTGATGGGGCATCATTTTAGCTTTCTAAATCTTTTTTAAAAGTTTGGAAAAAACAGCTGCCTATGGTTTAAGCTACAGATTAAAGATGATCAAACTTTTTGAAATCTTTTCCAAATTTTCCCCCGAAAAAATTCGGGTTTGTCCGAATCGAACTATTCACGAACTTACAAAAAAAAAATTTCCAGCACAGGACAATGTCTTTATCTGTGGTCTTGGTCTCCGCAGCATCTGGTGCTCCCGGCTGGGCTTCTGACAGATCGGCTCCTCAACACCGGTGGGGCTGGTAGTGACCTACAGGCTGCAGGCAGCTTATTGGAGGATAAACGGGCTCCGAAATGGGCTTCTTGGGCGACAGATAGGCTCCAGACTGCTTCTTGGTGGGTGGGCTCCAGACTGCTTCTTGGTGGGTGGGCTCCAGACTGCTTCTTGGTGGACAGTTAGGCTCCAGACAGTTTCTTGGAGGACAGATGGGCTCCAGACTGCTTCTTGAGGGTGGGCTCCAGACTGCTTCTTGAGGGTGGGCTCCGGACTGCTTTTTGGATGGGCAATAGGGCTACATAGAGCTTTGGGCTACGGACTGCTTCTTGGTGAGTGGGCTCCAGACTGCTTCTTGGTGGGTGGGCTCTAGACTGCTTCTTGGTGGTCGGGCTCCAGACTGCTTCTTGGTGGGTGGGCTCCGGACTGCTTCTTGAGGGCGGGCTCCAGACTGCTTCTTGGTGGGTGGGCTCTATACTGCTTCTTGAGGGTGGGCTCCGGACTGCTTCTTGGTGGGTGGGCTCTATACTGCTTCTTGAGGGCGGGCTCCAGACTGCTTCTTGGTGGGTGGGCTCCAGACTGCTTCTTGAGGGCGGGCTCCAGACTGCTTCTTGAGGGCAGGCTCCTGACTGCTTCTTGGTGGGCAGTAGGGCTACATAGAGCTTCTTGAAGGATGGACGGGCTTCAGACTGCTTCTTGGTGGGCAGTAGGGCTACATAGAGCTTCTTGAAGGATGGGTGGGCTCCAGACTGCTTCTTGGTGGGTGAGCTCCAGACTACTTCTTGGTGAACGGTCAGGCTACAGACAGCTTCTTGGTGGGTGGGCTCCATACTGCTTCTTGTGGGCGGGCTCTGGACTGCTTCTTGGTGGGCAGTCGGGCTACAGACAGCTTCTTGGAGGATGGACGGGCTCCAGACTGCTTCTTGGGGAGCAGGGGGGCTCCAGATTGCTTCTTGGTGGGTGGCTCCAGATTGCTTCTGGAGGACGAACGTGATCCAGACTGCTTCTTGGGGGGTGGGCTCCGGACTACTTCTTGGCGGGCAATCGGGCTACAGACTCCAGAACGCCTCTTGATGGGTGGACGGGCTCCGGAATGCCTCTTGGAGGGCGGACGGGCTCCGGAATGCCTCTTGGCGGGTAGACGGGCTCCAGGAATGCCTCTTGGCAGGTAGACGGGCTCCGGAATGCCTCTTGGAGGGCGGATTGGCTACAGTCAGCTTCTCAGAGGGCAAGTGAAACAAGTTGAGAAACAGTTATGGTGCTGGACCCACCGGAAGTGATGTCACCCGGACTCTGACGTCATCACTACCGGAAGTGTGCAGACGCGGGACAAGGAAAATTTGATCCCCAAAAATTTGGAAATTTTGCACCGGATGCCCCAAGGTTCAAGTAAAAAAAAATCTCTGAGATGTAAGCTTCCGTTCACACCCAAAAGCGCACCCAAAGGTAAACTTGCTTCGCCAGATCTTTAGCCCCACCCCCGAATGTTCGCTAAGCCGATTCAACAAGCACAGTCTCCGAATTGACCCCCAATTCCAAGTCAACGTGAAAGAAATTTACAATTTTGTCTAAAAACATTGAAGTAAAAGCACAACGAAACACAACCCCTCATTAAAAAAAAAAACTCAACTTTTTGCTTTTTTTTCAAATTTCGTGTATCAACGGGATTTCACGGTGGCTCGCCGCGGGCAGTCGGCCTTTTTGTGTGTCGCAGGCAGCCTCATCATTATGGTGCTCTTTGTATTTTCAGAACGGCAAAAGGCGAAAAATTTCCGTCGATTAAGTTGATAGCGTTTGTACGGCAAGGCGAAATATTTTTTATGACCTTTTTCTATTATCGTATATGAGCTTTTGTTGTTTTTGGAGGTTTTTTTTTTTCTTTCTTTGTCTTTTACTACGAGTTTGAAAAACTATTTATTATTGCTTGGAATCTGCGCGCTCTGGTTTTGAAAAAACGAGGGCAACTTTTTTTTTTATTATTATTATTATTATTATTACGGATAAAATGTTGGGACGGCTCGAGGTCTTTTCAACATGGCTAGGTGATAAAAAAAAAATATTTATTGTTTCTTTATCTGTACGAGAAAATAATTGGTCTTTCTTTAACCGTACTATCACATTGTTGAGTTCAGCATGTGTCTCTCATTTCATTTGTACGCTCGTTCGAATAAAAAAAAAATAAAAACAAAACAAAAAAATTAAAAAAAAAAAACAAAGCTTGTTCCAGTTTTCAAGTTATGAAAAAAAAAAAAAAAAGAAAAATAAATTGGACATTACATTTGAAAAATCTTCTGATTCTTCTTTTTTATTTGTGGTCGGTGTTGTTTAATATTATTATAATATTTATTATTTATAATTATTATTTATATTTTTAATATAATATTTATTATTATTATTTTAGTATATTTTATTAATAATATTCTAATATTATTTTAGTTTGCAAATAATGACAAAAACAATTATTACGTGTTAACAATTATTTAAAGGTGCCGCGACCGATGAAAGGAAACGTCGCACGGCGTGGAAATATAATTGAGTTTTTGTAAAAGAGCGTAAAGGGGGAAAAGTTAATTTTAACTGCTAATGAGGTAGGGCCGGGTGTCAATGTCACCGGCGGGGTGTGAATAAGTTCAGTTGGATGCGCTAATCTGCTGACTGGTTGAAAAGGAAGCACAAACGGCGGATTGGCTCGGCCCCGAACGCGGGCGCGCTAACGCCGGCTACTTAAAATCAACGGTGTGAAAACATTATGATCATCTAAATAAAGAAAAAAATTGTGTTATATCCTCGAGGGCTGAACGACGAGTGATCCCGAGGATGGGATTAATGAAGGATCTGCAATATTTTCAGATTTTCCATTAATAAAAAAAAAAACTTGAACGCAAAGCAATAAAAGTAATGGGGGATACGATGGAACGCGGCTGTTTTTGGAGTTTAAAGGGACAGTCCGGGGTAAATAACTCCTCGTGGGGGCAGCCATGATGGGATTGTCTTCTACTGAGAGGAAAAGGGAGCCTTGTCTCGTACTAAAAGACAATGGGGCGGCAGATGCAGTCATCCCATCATGGCCGCCCCCATAAACCGCAAGAGCTATTTAGACCGGACTGTGATGCGGCCCAGGGGACCTCCAGAACCTAAAGCCTTCTGGGCAACTTCCCCCAGTCCTTGCCAAAGCCCACGGTGTCACCGGTACAGAAAAAGTACAGAATAATGTGATAAAAGAAGGTGATAAAATCTTTCCCTAGCTGGGATAAATTGATGAAAAGGAAGTTCCCTGGGCTGCAGTAAGGCTGGAGGAAGGAAGGCTGGTCTGCAGTGTGCCTGTGTGATCCTGTCTCCCCACACAGGGCAGCCTGCAGCGTGGAGGCAGCAGCTACACTTGGAGTTATGTTACAAGTGGCTCACACCAAACAGAGGGATGTAGGTCTCAGAAAAATTGGGCGGCATCTCTGTCATGTTGGGGCACAGAGCATTGAAACAGTGGCTACAGTGTTTCTAAGAGCTTTCTGCGCAATGAGGAGTTATTACAGCTGATGGAGTGAGATGCCGGGGATGCAGCCACATGCGCCATGGGACTAGCTGGATGGTAAGTAATGATGAGGTCAGGTTATGCCAGGCCACAGTTGGAATCAGTTGATGAAAAGAAATCTCTGGGCTGGGCTGCAGTGTGCCTGCGGGATCCTGTCTCCCCACACAGTGCAGCGTGGAGGCAGCAGCTACACTTGGAGTTATGTTACAAGTAGCTCACGTCAAACAGAGAGATGTAGGTCTCAGGAAAACGGGGTGGCATCTCTGTTATGCTGGGGCACAGAGCATTGCAACAGTTGCTACAATGTTTCTAAGAGGTTTCTAATGAATGAGGAGTTATTACAGCTGATGGAGCGAGATGCCGGGGATGCCGCCGCATGTGCCATGGGACTGGCCGGATGGTAAGTAATGATGAGGTGAGGTTATGCCAGGCCACAGTTGGGATCAATTGATGAAAAAAAAGTTCTCGGCTGGGCTGCAGTGTGCCGGTTATGCACACTGCAGTTGGGCTGCAGTTATTACAGCTGATGGAGCGAGATGGATGGTAAGTAATGATAAGGTCAGGTTATGCCAGGCCACAGGTCAGAAACGGGTCAGGTCAGTAATGATGAGGTGAGGCTATGCCAGGCCAGGGCAGAAATAATGTGGACGGGCTATGCCAGTCCAGGTCAGTAATAATGAGGTCAGGCTTTGCCAGACCAGGGGTGAGGAACAGGCCAAGTTAGTAATGATGAGGTCAGACTATGCCAGGCCAGGGAGCGAGGAACAGGCCAGGTCAGTAATGATGAGGTCAGGCTTTGCCAGACCAGGGGTGAGGAACAGGCCAGGTCAGTAATGATGAGGTCAGGCTATGCCAGGCCAGGGAGTGAGGAACAGGCCAGGTCAGTAATGATGAGGTCAGGCCAGGGAGTGAGGAACAGGCCAGGTCAGTAATGATGAGGTCAGGCTATGCCAGGCCAGGGAGTGAGGAACAGGCCAGGTCAGTAATGATGAGGTCAGGCTATGCCAGGCCAGGGAGTGAGGAACAGGCCAGGTCAGTAATGATGAGTTCAGGCTATGCCAGGCCAGGGAGTGAGGAACAGGCCAGGTGAGTAATGATGAGGTCAGGCTATGTCAGGCCAGGGAGTGAGGAACAGGCCAGGTCAGTAATAATGAGGTCAGGCTATGCCAGGCCAAGGAGTGAGGAACAAGCCAGGTCAGTAATGATGAGGTCAGGATATGCCAGGCCAAGGAGTGAGGGACAGGTCAGTAATGATGTCAGGCTATGCTAGGCCAAGGAGTGAGGAACAGGTCAGGTGAGTAATGATGAGGTCACGCTATGCCAGCCCAAGAAATGAGGAACAGGCCAGGTCAGTAATAATGAGGTCAGGCTATGCCAGGCCAAGAAATGAGGAACAGGCCAGGTCAGTAATGATGAGATCAGGCTATGCCAGGCCAAGAAATGAGGAACAGGCCAGGTCAGTAATGATGAGGTCAGGCTATGCCAGGCCAAGGAATGAGGAACAGGCCAGGTCAGTAATAATGAGGTCACGCTATGCCAGGCCAAGGAGTGAGGAACAAGACAGGTCAGTAATAATGTCAGGCTATGCTAGGCCAATGAGTAAGGAACAGGTCAGCTGAGTAATAATGAGGTCAGACTATGCCAGGCCAGGAGTCAGGAACAGGCCAGGTGAGTAATGATGAAGTCACGCTATGCCAGGCCAAGCAGTGAGGAACAGGCCAGGTCAGTAATGATGAGGTCAGGCTTTGCCAGACCAGGGGTGAGGAACAGGCCAGGTCAGTAATGATGAGGTCAGGCTATGCCAGGCCAGGGAGTGAGGAACAGGCCAGGTCGGTTCCGATGAGGTCAGGCTATGCCAGGCCAAGGAGTGAGGAACAGGCCAGGTTAGTAATGATGAGGTCAGGCTATGCCAGGCCAGGGAGTGAGGAACAGGCCAGGTGAGTAATGATGAGGTCAGGCTATGCCAGGCCAGGGAGTGAGAAACAGGCCAGGTCAGTAATAATGAGGTCAGGCTATGCCAGGCCAAGGAGTGAGGAACAAGCCAGGTCAGTAATGATGAGGTCAGGCTATGCCAGACCAGGGGTGAGGAACAGACCAGGTCAGTAATAATGATGTCACGCTATGCCAGGCCAAGGAGTGAGGAACAGGACAGGTCAGTAATGATGTCAGGCTATGCTAGCCAAGTAGTGAGGAACAGGTCAGGTGAGTAATAATGAGGTCAGGCTATGCCAGGCCAAGGAGTGAGGAACAGGCCAGGTCAGTAATGATGATGTCAGGCTATGCCAGGCCAGGGGTGAGGAACAGACCAGGTCAGTAATAATGATGTCACGCTATGCCAGGCCAAGGAGTGAGGAACAGGGCAGGTCAGTAATGATGAGGTCAGGCTATGCCAGGCCAAGGAATGAGGAACAGACCAGGTCAGTAATAATGAGGTCAGGCTATGCCAGGCCAGGGAGTGAGGAACAGGCCAGGTCAGTAATGATGATGTCAGGCTATGCCAGGCCAAGGAGTGAGGAACAGGGCAGGTCAGTAATGATGAGGTCAGGCTATGCCAGGCCAAGGAATGAGGAACAGACCAGGTCAGTAATAATGAGGTCAGGCTATGCCAGGCCAGGGAGTGAGGAACAGGCCAGGTCAGTAATGATGATGTCAGGCTATGCCAGGCCAAGGAGTGAGGAACAGGGCAGGTCAGTAATGATGAGGTCAGGCTATGCCAGGCCAGGGAGTGAGGAACAGGCCAGGTCAGTAATGATGATGTCAGGCTATGCCAGGCCAAGGAGTGAGGAACAGGGCAGGTCAGTAATGATGAGGTCAGGCTATGCCAGGCCAGGGAGTGAGGAACAGGCCAGGTCAGCAATGATGAGGTCAGGCTATGCCAGGCCAGGGAGTGAGGAACAGGCCAGGTCAGTAATGATGAGGTCAGGCTATGCCAGGCCAAGGAATGAGGAACAGACCAGGTCAGTAATAATGAGGTCAGGCTATGCCAGGCCAGGGAGTGAGGAACAGGCCAGGTCAGTAATGATGATGTCAGGCTATACCAGGCCAAGGAGTGAGGAACAGGGCAGGTCAGTAATGATGAGGTCAGGCTATGCCAGGTCAAGGAGCGAGGAACAGGCCAGGTCAGTAATGATGAGGTCAGGCTATGCCAGGCCAGGGTTCAGGAACAGACCCGGTCAGTAATGATGAGGTCAGGCTGTGCCAGGCCAAGGAGTGAGGAACAGACCCGGTCAGTAATGATGAGGTCAGGCTGTGCCAGGCCAAGGAGTGAGGAACAGGCCAGGTCAGTTATGATGAGGTCAGGCTATGCCAGGTCAAGGAGCGAGGAACAGGCCAGGTCAGTAATGATGAGGTCAGGTAAGCCAGGCCAGGGTTCAGGAACAGGCCAGGTCAGTAATGATGAGGTCAGGCTGTGCCAGGCCAAGGAGTGAGGAACAGGCCAGGTCAGTAATGATGAGGTCAGGCTATGCCAGGCCAGGGTTCAGGAACAGACCAGGTCAGTAATGATGAGGTCAGGCTGTGCCAGGCCAAGGAGCGAGGAACAGGCCAGGTGAGTAATGATGAAGTCAGACTATGCCAGGCCAAGGAGCGAGGAACAGGCCAGGTCAGTAATGATGAGATCAGGCTATGCCAGGCCAGGGTTTAGGAACAGGCCAGGTCATAAATGATGAGGTCAGGCTATGCCAGGCCAAAGGTGAGGAACAGGCCAGGTCAGAAATGATGAGGTCAGGCTATGCCAGGCCAAGGAGCGAGGAACAGGCCAGGTCAGTAATGTTGAAGTCAGGCTATGCCAGGCCAAAGGTGAGGAACAGGCCAGGTCAGAAATGATGAGGTCAGGCTATGCCAGGCCAAGGAGTGAGGAACAGGCAAGGTCAGTAATGATGAGGTCAGGCTATGCCAGGCCAAGAGTCAGACACAGTCCAGGTCATTAATGGTGAGGTCATGCTATTCCAGGCCAGGGAGTGAGAAACGGTTCACGTAAGTAATGATGAGGTCAGGATATGCCAGGCCAAGGAGTGAGAAACAGGCCAGGTCAGAAATGATGAGGTCAGGCTATGCCAGGCCAATAAATGAGGAACAGGCCAGGTCAGTAATGATGAGATCAGGCTATGCCAGGCCAGGGTTGAGGAACAGGCCAGGTCAGTAATGATGAGGTCAGGCTATGCCAGGCCAAGGAATGAGGAACAGGCCAGGTCAGTAATAATGAGGTCACGCTACGCCAGGCCAAGGAGTGAGGAACAAGACAGGCCAGTAATAATGTCAGGCTATGCTAGGCCAATGAGTAAGGAACAGGTCAGCTGAGTAAAAATGAGGTCAGACTATGCCAGGCCAAGGAGTGAGGAACAGGCAAGGTCAGTAATGATGAGGTCAGGCTATGCCAGACCAGGGGTGAGGAACAGGCCAGGTCAGTAATGATGAGGTCAGGATAAGCCAGGCCAAGGAGCGAGGAACAGGCCAGGTCAGTAATGATGAGGTCAGGCTATGCCAGGCCAAGGAGTAAGGAACAGGCCAGGTGAGTAATGATGAGGTCAGGCTATGCCAGGCCAAGGAATGAGGAACAGGCCAGGTTAGTAATGATGAGGTCAGGCTATGCCAGGCCAAGGAGTGAGGAACAGGCAAGGTCAGTAATGATGAGCTCAGGCTATGCCAGGCCAAGGAGTGAGGAACAGGCCAGGTCAGTAATGATTAGGTCAGGCTATGCCAAACCAGGGGTGAGGAACAGGCCAGGTCAGTAATGATGAGGTCAGGATAAGCCAGGCCAAGGAGTAAGGAACAGGCCAGGTCAGTAATGATGATGTCAGGCTATGCCAGGCCAAGGAGTGAGGAACAGGCTAGGTCAGTAATGATGAGGTCAGGCTATGCCAGGCCAAGGAGCGAGGAACAGACCAGGTGAGTAATGATGAGGTCAGGCTATGCCAGGTCAAGGAGCGAGGAACAGGCCAGGTCAGTAATGATGAGGTCAGGCTATGCCAGGCCAGGGTTAAGGAACAGACCTGGTCAGTAATGATGAGGTCAGGCTGTGCCAGGCCAAGGAGTGAGGAACAGGCCAGGTCAGTAATGATGAGGTCAGGCTATGCCAGGTCAAGGAGCGAGGAACAGGCCAGGTCAGTAATGATGAGGTCAGGTAAGCCAGGCCAGGGTTCAGGAACAGACTATGTCAGTAATGATGAGGTCAGGCTGTGCCAGGCCAAGGAGTGAGGAACAGGCCAGGTGAGTAATGATGAGGTCAGGCTATGCCAGGCCAGGGTTCAGGAACAGACCAGGTCAGTAATGATGAGGTCAGGCTGTGCCAGGCCAAGGATCGAGGAACAGGCCAGGTCAGTAATGATGAAGTCAGACTATGCCAGGCCAAGGAGCGAGGAACAGGCCAGGTCAGAAATGATGAGGTCAGGCTGTGCCAGGCCAAGGAGCGAGGAACAGGCCAGGTCAGTAATGATGAAGTCAGACTATGCCAGGCCAAGGAGCGAGGAACAGGCCAGGTCAGTAATGATGAGGTCAGGTAAGCCAGGCCAGGGTTCAGGAACAGACTATGTCAGTAATGATGAGGTCAGGCTGTGCCAGGCCAAGGAGTGAGGAACAGGCCAGGTGAGTAATGATGAGGTCAGGCTATGCCAGGCCAGGGTTCAGGAACAGACCAGGTCAGTAATGATGAGGTCAGGCTGTGCCAGGCCAAGGAGCGAGGAACAGGCCAGGTCAGTAATGATGAAGTCAGACTATGCCAGGCCAAGGAGCGAGGAACAGGCCAGGTCAGTAATGATGAGATCAGGCTATGCCAGGCCAGGGTTTAGGAACAGGCCAGGTCAGAAATGATGAGGTCAGGCTATGCCAGGCCAAAGGTGAGGAACAGGCCAGGTCAGAAATGATGAGGTCAGGCTATGCCAGGCCAAGGAGCGAGGACCAGGCCAGGTCAGTAATGATGAAGTCAGGCTATGCCAGGCCAAAGGTGAGGAACAGGCCAGGTCAGAAATGATGAGGTCAGGCTATGCCAGGCCAAGGAGTGAGAAACGGTCCAGGTCATTAATGGTGAGGTCATGCTATTCCAGGCCAGGGAGTGAGAAACGGTTCACGTAAGTAATGATGAGGTCAGGATATGCCAGGCCAAGGAGTGAGAAACAGGCCAGGTCAGAAATGATGAGGTCAGGCTATGCCAGGCCAGGGAATGAGGAACGGGCCAGGTCAGTAATGATGAGGTCAGGCTATGCCAGGCCAGGGGTGAGGAACAGGCCAGGTTATTAATGATGAGGTCAGGCTATGCCAGGCCAAGGAGTGAGAAACAGACCAGGTTATTAATGATGATGTCAGGCTATGCCAGGCCAAGGAATGAGGAACAGGCCAGGTCAGTAATGATGAGGTCAGGATATGCCAGATCAGGGGTGAGGAACAGGCCAGGTCAGTAATGATGAGGTCAGGATATGCCAGGCCAAGGAGCGAGGAACAGGCCAGGTCAGTAATGATGAGGTCAGGCTATGCCAGGCCAAGGAGTAAGGAACAGGCCAGGTCAGTAATGATGAGGTCAGGCTATGCCAGGCCAAGGAATGAGGAACAGGCCAGGTGAGTAATGATGAGGTCAGGCTATGCCAGACCAGGGGTGAGGAACAGGCCAGGTCAGTAATGATGAGGTCAGGATATGCCAGGCCAAGGAGCGAAGAACAGGCCAGGTCAGTAATGATGAGGTCAGGCTATGCCAGGCCAAGGAGTAAGTAACAGGCCAGGTCAGTAATGATGAGGTCAGGCTATGCCAGGCCAAGGAATGAGGAACAGGCCATGTGAGTAATGATGAGGTCAGGCTATGCCAGGCCAAGGAATGAGGAACAGGCCAGGTTAGTAATGATGAGGTCAGGCTATGCCAGGCCAGGGGTGAGGAACAGGCCAGGTTATTAATGATGAGGTCAGGCTATGCCAGGCCAAGGAGTAAGGAACAGGCCAGGTCAGTAATGATGATGTCAGGCTATGCCAGGCCAAGGAGTGAGAAACAGGCTAGGTCAGTAATGATGAGGTCAGGCTATGCCAGGTCAAGGAGCGAGGAAAAGGCCAGGTCAGTAATGATGAGGTCAGGATAAGCCAGGCCAAGGAGTAAGGAACAGGCCAGGTCAGTAATGATGATGTCAGGCTATGCCAGGCCAAGGAGTGAGGAACAGGCTAGGTCAGTAATGATGAGGTCAGGCTATGCCAGGCCAAGGAGCGAGGAACAGACCAGGTGAGTAATGATGAGGTCAGGCTATGCCAGGTCAAGGAGCGAGGAACAGGCCAGGTCAGTAATGATGAGGTCAGGCTATGCCAGGCAAGGGTTAAGGAACAGGCCAGGTCAGTAATGATGAGGTCAGGCTGTGCCAGGCCAAGGAGTGAGGAACAGGTCAGGTCAGTAATGATGAGGTCAGGCTATGCCAGGTCAAGGAGCGAGGAACAGGCCAGGTCAGTAATGATGAGGTCAGGTAAGCCAGGCCAGGGTTCAGGAACAGACCATGTCAGTAATGATGAGGTCAGGCTGTGCCAGGCCAAGGAGTGAGGAACAGGCCAGGTCAGTAATGATGAGGTCAGGCTATGCCAGGCCAGGGTTCAGGAACAGACCAGGTCAGTAATGATGAGGTCGGGCTGTGCCAGGACAAGGAGCGAGGAACAGGCCAGGTGAGTAATGATGAAGTCAGACTATGCCAGGCCAAGGAGCGAGGAACAGGCCAGGTCAGTAATGATAAGATCAGGCTATGCCAGGCCAGGGATTAGGAACAGGCCAGGTCAGAAATGATGAGGTCAGGCTATGCCAGGCCAAAGGTGAGGAACAGGCCAGGTCAGAAATGATGAGGTCAGGCTATGTCAGGCCAAGGAGCGAGGAACAGGCCAGGTCAGTAATGATGAGGTCAGGCTATGCCAGGCCAAAGGTGAGGAACAGGCCAGGTCAGAAATGATGAGGTCAGGCTATGCCAGGCCAAGGAGTGAGAAACGGTCCAGGTCATTAATGGTGAGGTCATGCTATTCCAGGCCAGGGAGTGAGAAACGGTTCACGTAAGTAATGATGAGGTCAGGATATGCCAGCCCAAGGAGTGAGAAACAGGCCAGGTCAGAAATGATGAGGTCAGGCTATGCCAGGCCAGGGGTGAGGAACAGGACAGGTTATTAATGATGAGGTCAGGCTATGCCAGGCCAAGGAGTGAGAAACAGACCAGGTTATTAATGATGATGTCAGGCTATGTTAGGCCAAGGAGTGAGGAACAGGCAAGGTCAGTAATGATGAGGTCAGGCTATGCCAGACCAGGGGTGAGGAACAGGCCAGGTCAGTAATGATGAGGTCAGGATATGCCAGGCCAAGGAGCGAGGAACAGGCCAGGTCAGTAATGATGAGGTCAGGCTATGTTAGGCCAAGGAGTGAGGAACAGGCAAGGTCAGTAATGATGAGGTCAGGCTATGCCAGACCAGGGGTGAGGAACAGGCCAGGTCAGTAATGATGAGGTCAGGATATGCCAGGCCAAGGAGCGAGGAACAGGCCAGGTCAGTAATGATGAGGTCAGGCTATGCCAGGCCAAGGAGTAAGGAACAGGCCAGGTCAGTAATGATGAGGTCAGGCTATGCCAGGCCAAGGAATGAGGAACAGGCCAGGTGAGTAATGAAGAGGTCAGGCTATGCCAGACCAGGGGTGAGGAACAGGCCAGGTCAGTAATGATGAGGTCAGGATATGCCAGGCCAAGGAGCGAGGAACAGGCCAGGTCAGTAATGATGAGGTCAGGCTATGCCAGGCCAAGGAGTAAGGAACAGGCCAGGTGAGTAATGATGAGGTCAGGCTATGCCAGGCCAAGGAATGAGGAACAGGCCAGGTGAGTAATGATGAGGTCAGGCTATGCCAGGCCAAGGAATGAGAAACAGGCCAGGTTAGTAATGATGAGGTCAGGCTATGCCAGGCCAAGGAATGAGGAACAGGCAAGGTCAGTAATGATGAGCTCAGGCTATGCCAGGCCAAGGAGTGAGGAACAGGCCAGGTCAGTAATGATGATGTCAGGCTATGCCAGGCCAAGGAATGAGGAACAGGCCAGGTTAGTAATGATGAGGTCAGGCTATGCCAGGCCAAGGAGTGAGGAACAGGCAAGGTCAGTAATGATGAGCTCAGGCTATGCCAGGCCAAGGAGTGAGGAACAGGCCAGGTCAGTAATGATGAGGGCAGGCTATGCCAGACCAGGGGTGAGGAACAGGCCAGGTCAGTAATGATGAGGTCAGGCCATGCCAGGCCAGGGAATGAGGAACAGGCCAGGTCAGTAATGATGAGGTCAGGCTATGCCAGGCCAAGGAGTGAGGAACAGGCCAGGTCAGTAATGATGAGGTCAGGCCATGCCAGGCCAGGGAATGAGGAACAGGCCAGGTCAGTAATGATGAGGTCAGGCTATGCCAGGCCAAGGAATGAGGAACAGGCCAGGTTAGTAATGATGAGGTCAGGCTATGCCAGGCCAAGGAGTGAGGAACAGGCAAGGTCAGTAATGATGAGCTCAGGCTATGCCAGGCCAAGGAGTGAGGAACAGGCCAGGTCAGTAATGATGAGGGCAGGCTATGCCAGACCAGGGGTGAGGAACAGGCCAGGTCAGTAATGATGAGGTCAGGCCATGCCAGGCCAGGGAATGAGGAACAGGCCAGGTCAGTAATGATGAGGTCAGGCTATGCCAGGACAGGGGTGAGGAACAGGCCAGGTCAGTAATGATGAGGTCAGGCTATGCCAGGCCAAGGAATGAGGAACAGACCAGGTCAGTAATAATGATGTCACGCTATGCCAGGCCAAGGAGTGAGGAACAGGACAGGCTAGTAATGATGTCAGGCTATGCCAGGCCAAGGAGTGAGGAACAGGTCAGGTGAGCAATAATGAGGTCAGGCTATGCCAGGCCAGGAGTCAGGAACAGGCCAGGTGAGTAATGATGAGGTCACGCTATGCCAGGCCAAGAAATGAGGAACAGGCCAGGTTAGTAATGATGAGGTCAGGCTATGCCAGGCCAAGGAGTGAGGAACAGGCCAGGTCAGCAATGATGAGGTCAGGCTATGCCAGGCCAAGGAGTGAGGAACAGGCCAGGTCAGTAATGATGATGTCAGGCTATGCCAGGCCAAGGAGTGAGGAACAGGCCAGGTCAGTAATGATGAGGTCAGGCTATGCCAGGCCAAGGAGCGAGGAACAGACCAGGTGAGTAATGATGAGGTCAGGCTATGCCAGGTCAAGGAGCGAGGAACAGGCCAGGTCAGTAATGATGAGGTCAGGCTATGCCAGGCCAGGGTTGAGGAACAGGCCAGGTCAGTAATGATGAGGTCAGGCTATGCCAGGCCAGGGGTGAGGAACAGGCCAGGTCAGTAATGATGAGGTCAGGCTATGCCAGGCCAAGGAATGAGGAACAGACCAGGTCAGTAATAATGATGTCACGCTATGCCAGGCCAAGGAGTGAGGAACAGGACAGGCTAGTAATGATGTCAGGCTATGCCAGGCCAAGGAGTGAGGAACAGGTCAGGTGAGCAATAATGAGGTCAGGCTATGCCAGGCCAGGAGTCAGGAACAGGCCAGGTGAGTAATGATGAGGTCACGCTATGCCAGGCCAAGAAATGAGGAACAGGCCAGGTTAGTAATGATGAGGTCAGGCTATGCCAGGCCAAGGAGTGAGGAACAGGCCAGGTCAGCAATGATGAGGTCAGGCTATGCCAGGCCAAGGAGTGAGGAACAGGCCAGGTCAGTAATGATGATGTCAGGCTATGCCAGGCCAAGGAGTGAGGAACAGGCCAGGTCAGTAATGATGAGGTCAGGCTATGCCAGGCCAAGGAGCGAGGAACAGACCAGGTGAGTAATGATGAGGTCAGGCTATGCCAGGTCAAGGAGCGAGGAACAGGCCAGGTCAGTAATGATGAGGTCAGGCTATGCCAGGCCAGGGTTCAGGAACAGACCCGATCAGTAATGATGAGGTCAGGCTATGCCAGGCCAAGGAATGAGGAACAGACCAGGTCAGTAATAATGATGTCACGCTATGCCAGGCCAAGGATTGAGGAACAGGACAGGCTAGTAATGATGTCAGGCTATGCTAGCCAAGTAGTGAGGAACAGGTCAGGTGAGTAATAATTATGTCAGACTATGCTAGGCCAAGGAGTGAGGAACAGGTCAGGTGAGCAATAATGAGGTCAGGCTATGCCAGGCCAGGAGTCAGGAACAGGCCAGGTGAGTAATGATGAGGTCACGCTATGCCAGGCCAAGAAATGAGGAACAGGCCAGGTTAGTAATGATGAGGTCAGGCTATGCCAGGCCAAGGAGTGAGGAACAGGCCAGGTCAGTAATGATGATGTCAGGCTATGCCAGGCCAAGGAGTGAGGAACAGGCCAGGTCAGTAATGATGAGGTCAGGCTATGCCAGGCCAAGGAGCGAGGAACAGACCAGGTGAGTAATGATGAGGTCAGGCTATGCCAGGTCAAGGAGCGAGGAACAGGCCAGGTCAGTAATGATGAGGTCAGGCTATGCCAGGCCAGGGTTCAGGAACAGACCCGATCAGTAATGATGAGGTCAGGCTGTGCCAGGCCAAGGAGTGAGGAACAGGCCAGGTCAGTAATGATGAGGTCAGGCTATGCCAGGTCAAGGAGCGAGGAACAGGCCAGGTCAGTAATGATGAGGTCAGGCTATGCCAGGTCAAGGAGTGAGGAACAGGCCAGGTCAGTAATGATGAGGTCAGGCTATGCCAGGCCAGGGTTCAGGAACAGACCAGGTCAGTAATGATGAGGTCAGGCTGTGCCAGGCCAAAGAGTGAGGAACAGGCCAGGTCAGTAATGATGAGGTCAGGCTATGCCAGGCCAGGGTTCAGGAACAGACCAGGTCAGTAATGATGAGGTCAGGCTGTGCCAGGCCAAGGAGCGAGGAACAGGCCAGGTGAGTAATGATGAGGTCAGACTATGCCAGGCCAAGGAGCGAGGAACAGGCCAGGTCAGTAATGATGAGATCAGGCTATGCCAGGCCAGGGTTTAGGAACAGGCCAGGTCAGAAATGATGAGGTCAGGCTATGCCAGGCCAAAGGTGAGGAACAGGCCAGGTCAGTAATGATGAGGTCAGGCTATGCCAGGCCAAGGAGCGAGTAACAGGCCAGGTCAGTAATGATGAAGTCAGGCTATGCCAGGCCAAAGGTGAGGAACAGGCCTGGTCAGAAATGATGAGGTCAGGCTATGCCAGGCCAAGGAATGAGGAACAGGCCAGGTCAGTAATGATGAGGTCAGGCTATGCCAGGCCAGGGGGGAGGAACAGGCCAGGTCAGTAATGATGAGGTCAGGATACATACCTACCAACTTTTCAGGGTGGGAAAGAGGGACAATTGTTAAAATTAGACCACACCCCCTAATTGAGAGATGGATAGGCATACCTAGAAACATTTCAGGGTGGGAAAGAGGGATATTTGTTAAATTAGGCCACGCCCCATCATCAAGGGATCTATAGGAGTTACATTGTAACACAATATAAACACTTTGAATAGGCAAATGAATCATTTATTGCTGCAGATCTGCATGTTACACCTTAAAGAGGGACAAAAGAGAAAAATGAGGGACAGGGGGACATGGACTCTAAAGAGGGACAGTCCTTCCAAAACAGGGACACTTGGGACGTATGAGGATATGCCAGGCCAAGGAGCGAGGAACAGGCCAGGTCAGTAATGATGAGGTCAGGCTATGCCAGGCCAAGGAGTAAGGAACAGGCCAGGTGAGTAATGATGAGGTCAGGCTATGCCAGGCCAAGGAATGAGAAACAGGCCAGGTTAGTAATGATGAGGTCAGGCTATGCCAGGCCAAGGAGTGAGGAACAGGCAAGGTCAGTAATGATGAGCTCAGGCTATGCCAGGCCAAGGAGTGAGGAACAGGCCAGGTCAGTAATGATGAGGTCAGGCCATGCCAGGTCAGGGAATGAGGAACAGGCCAGGTCAGTAATGATGAGGTCAGGCTATGCCAGGCCAAGGAATGAGGAACAGGCCAGGTTAGTAATGATGAGGTCAGGCTATGCCAGGCCAAGGAGTGAGGAACAGGCAAGGTCAGTAATGATGAGCTCAGGCTATGCCAGGCCAAGGAGTGAGGAACAGGCCAGGTCAGTAATGATGAGGGCAGGCTATGCCAGGCCAAGGGGTAAGGAACAGGCCAGGTCAGTAATGATGAGGTCAGGCTATGCCAGGCCAGGGGTGAGGAACAGGCCAGGTCAGTAATGATGAGGTCAGGCCATGCCAGGCCAGGGAATGAGGAACAGGCCAGGTCAATAATGATGAGGTCAGGCTATGCCAGGCCAAGGAATGAGGAACAGGCCAGGTGAGTAATGATGAGGTCAGGCTATGCCAGGCCAGGGTTGAGGAACAGGCCAGGTCAGTAATGATGAGGTCAGGCTATGCCAGGCCAGGGGTGAGGAACAGGCCAGGTCAGTAACGATGAGGTCAGGCTATGCCAGGCCAAGGAATGAGGAACAGACCAGGTCAGTAATAATGATGTCACGCTATGCCAGGCCAAGGAGTGAGGAACAGGACAGGCTAGTAATGATGTCAGGCTATGCTAGCCAAGGAGTGAGGAACAGGTCAGGTCAGTAATGATGAGGTCAGGCTATGCCAGGCCAGGAGTCAGGAACAGGCCAGGTGAGTAATGATGAGGTCACGCTATGCCAGGCCAAGAAATGAGAAACAGGCCAGGTTAGTAATGATGAGGTCAGGCTATGCCAGGCCAAGGAGTGAGGAACTGGCCAGGTCAGCAATGATGAGGTCAGGCTATGCCAGGCCAAGGAGTGAGGAACAGGCCAGGTCAGTAATGATGATGTCAGGCTATGCCAGGCCAAGGAGTGAGGAACAGGCCAGGTCAGTAATGATGAGGTCAGGCTATGCCAGGCCAAGGAGCGAGGAACAGACCAGGTGAGTAATGATGAGGTCAGGCTATGCCAGGTCAAGGAGCGAGGAACAGGCCAGGTTAGTAATGATGAGGTCAGGCTATGCCAGGCCAGGGTTCAGGAACAGACCCGATCAGTAATGATGAGGTCAGGCTGTGCCAGGCCAAGGAGTGAGGAACAGGCAAGGTCAGTAATGATGAGGTCAGGCTATGCCAGGTCAAGGAGCGAGGAACAGGCCAGGTCAGTAATGATGAGGTCAGGCTATGCCAGGCCAGGGTTCAGGAACAGACCAGGTCAGTAATGATGAGGTCAGGCTGTGCCAGGCCAAGGAGTGAGGAACAGGCCAGGTCAGTAATGATGAGGTCAGGCTATGCCAGGCCAGGGTTCAGGAACAGACCAGGTCAGTAATGATGAGGTCAGGCTGTGCCAGGCCAAGGAGCGAGGAACAGGCCAGGTGAGTAATGATGAGGTCAGACTATGCCAGGCCAAGGAGCGAGGAACAGGCCAGGTCAGTAATGATGAGGTCAGGCTATGCCAGGCCAAGGAGCGAGTAACAGGCCAGGTCAGTAATGATGAAGTCAGGCTATGCCAGGCCAAAGGTGAGGAACAGGCCAGGTCAGAAATGATGAGGTCAGGCTATGCCAGGCCAAAGGTGAGGAACAGGCCAGGTCAGTAATGATGAGGTCAGGCTATGCCAGGCCAGGGTTTAGGAACAGGCCAGGTCAGAAATGATGAGGTCAGGCTATGCCAGGCCAAAGGTGAGGAACAGGCCAGGTCAGTAATGATGAGGTCAGGCTATGCCAGGCCAAGGAGCGAGTAACAGGCCAGGTCAGTAATGATGAAGTCAGGCTATGCCAGGCCAAAGGTGAGGAACAGGCCAGGTCAGAAATGATGAGGTCAGGCTATGCCAGGCCAAGCAGTGAGGAACAGGCAAGGTCAGTAATGATGAGGTCAGGATATGCCAGGCCAAGGAGCGAGGAACAGGCCATGTAATGATGAGGTCAGGCTATGCCAGGCCAAGGAATGAGGAACAGGCCAGGTCAGTAATAATGAGGTCAGGCTATGCCAGGCCAAGGAGTGAGGAACAGGCCAGGTCAGTAATGATAAGGTCAGGCTATGCCTGGCCAGGGGTCAGGAACAGGCCAGATCAGTAATGATGAGATCAGGCTATGCCAGGCCAGGGGTCAGGAACAGGCCAGATCAGTAATGATGAGATCAGGCTATGCAAAACTAAGGAGTGAGAAACAGGCCAGGTCAGTAGTGATTAGGTCAGGCTATGCCAGGCCAAGGAGTGAGGAACAGGCCATGTCAGTAATGATTAGGTCAGGCTATGCCAGGCTAAGAAATGAGGAACATGTCAGGTCAGTAATGATGAGGTCAGGCTATGCCAGGCCAAAAAGTGAGGAACAGGCCGGGTCAGTAATGATGAGGTCAGGCTATGCCAGGCCAAGGAGTGAGGAACAGGCCAGGTCAGTAATAATGAGGTCAGGCTATGCCAGGCCAGGGGTGAGGAAAAGGCCATGTCAGTAATGATGAGGTCAGGCTATGCCAGGCCAGGGGTGAGGAAAAGGCCATGTCAGTAATGATGAGGTCAGGCTATGCCAGGCCAAGGAGCGAGGAACAGGCCAGGTAATGATGAGGTCAGGCTATGCCAGGCCAAGGAGTGAGGAACAGGCCAGGTCAGCAATGATGAGGTCAGGCTATGCCAGGCCAAGGAGTGAGGAACAGGCCAGGTCAGTAATGAATAGATCAGGCTATGCCAGGCCAAGGAGTGAGGAACAGGCCAGGTGAGTAATGATGAGGTCAGGCTATGCCAGGCCAAGGAGTGAGGAACAGGCCAGGTCAGTAATGATGAGGTCAGGCTATGCTAGGCAAAGGAGTAAGGAACAGGCCAGGTCAGTAATGATGAGGTCAGGCTATGCCAGGCCAAGGAGTGAGGAACAGGCCAGGTAGGTAATGATGAGGTCAGGCTATGCCAGGCCAAGGAGTGAGGAACAGGCCAGGTTAGTAATGATGAGGTCAGGCTATGCCAGGCCAAGGAGTAAGGAACAGGCCAGTTTAGTAATGATGAGGTCAGGCTATGCCAGGCCAAGGGGTGAGGAACAGGCCAAATAGGTAATGATGAGGTCAGGCTATGCCAGGCCAAGGAATGAGGAACCTTTTGTTGCTGTACGGATTACACCGCAAGTTTCCAGCTGTATTGAAAGTACGTCTGTTTCTAATCTGGCATCCAAGCAGTGCACACCTGCTGCTACCTTCTGCAGCTACACTCCTTTTACCTGTTGTTGCTGTATGGATTACACCACAAGTTTCCAGCTGTATTGAACGTACATGTCTGTTTCTAATCTGGCATCCAAGCAGTGCACACCTGCTGCTACCCTTCTGCAGCTACAGTCCTTTTACCTGTTGTTGCTGTACGGATTACACCATAAGTTTCCAGCTGTATTGAAAGTACATGTCTGCTGTAACAAGATTCTGTACTGAAATAAAGCTTTTGAACTTAAACACGTGGTCTAAGCACAATCGAGTAAGCTATCGGCCAAGCCTTATGGAGTAAAGAAAACATCCATCACAGACACACACAAGGGACATGGAGCTGTCTACAGGATTCCATTTGCTGCCATCTGGGTAAGTCAGAATAGGAAGAGTGTGAAGGAGCGTGCAGAGGCCTGGGTCAGGCACGGTCCAGGCTCGGCACGGGGACATTTGTTAAATTAGGCCACCCATTGAGGGATGGATGAAGCCACACCCCCTCATTGAGGGATGGATGAAGCCACACCCCCTCATTGAGGGATGGATGAAGCCACGCCCCTCATCGGGGGATCGGATGAAGCCACGCCTTCTCATTAAGGGATGGGTGAAGCCACGCCCCCTCATTGAGGGATGGGTGAAGCCACGCCCCCTCATTGAGGGATGGATGAAGCCAGGCCCCTCATTGAGGGATGGATAGGAGATACATTGTAACAGTTACAACAATAGAAACACTTTGAATAGGCAAATGAATCATTTATTGCTGCAGATCTGCATGTTACACCTCAAAGAGGGACAAATGAGAACAACGAGGGGCAGGGGCAGTTGTGTGACCACCTTTGGAGGGTGGTTGTAGAGGAACAGAAAGAAATGGAGGGGCAGATTTTAGAGCCCTGCTACAGCTCAAGCTAGAAGAACTGAGGGACAGGGGCAGTTGTGAGACCACCTTTGGAGCGTGGTTGTAGAGGAATAGAATGGAAAAAAGAGGGGCAAACTTTAGACCCCCACTACAGCTCAAGCTAGGAGAACTGAGGAACAGGGGCAGTTGTGCGGCTATATTTGGAGTGTGGTTGTAGAGGAACAGAAAGAAATGGAGGGACAAATTTTAGAACCACGCTACAGCTCAAGTTGGTAGAGCTGAGGGACAGGGGCAGTTATGCGACCACCTTTGGAGAGTGGTTGTACAAGAACAGAAAGAAATGGAGGGGCAAACTTTAGAGCCCTGCTACAGAAGAGCTAAGGGACAGGGGTAGTTGTGCGACCACCTTTGGAGAGTGGTTGTACAGGAACAGAAAGAAATGGAGGGGCAAATTTTGGAACCCAGCTACAGCTCAAGCAGGAAGAGCTGAGGAACGGGGCAGTTGTTCGACCACCTTTGGAGGGTGGTTTTAGAGGAACAAAAAGACATGGAGGGCCCCACTACAGCTCAAATTGGAAGAACTGAGGGACGGGGGCAGTCTTGCGGCCACCTTTGGTAGAGTGGTCGTAGAGGAATAGAAAGGAAAAAAGAGGGGCAAACTTTGGAGCCCTGCTAGAGCTCATTCTGGAACAGCTGAGAGACAGGGGCATTATGCGACGACCTTTGGAGCGTGGTTGTAGAGCAGCAGAAAGAAATGGAGGGGCAAAGTTTAGAGCCCCGCTACAGCTCAAGATGGAAGAACTGAGGGACAGGGGCAGTTGTGAGACCACCTTTGGATTGTGGTTGTAGAGGAATAGAATGGAAAAAAGAGGGGCAAACTTTAAAGTCCCACTACTGCTCAAGCTGGAAAAACTGAGGGAAAGGGCAGTTGTACGACCACCTTTGGAGGGTGGTTGTAGAGGAACTGCAAGAAATGGAGGGGCAAATTTTGGAGTCCCGCTACAGCTCAAGTTGGAAAAGCTGGAAGAGCTGAGGGACAGGGGCAATTGTACGACCACCTTTGGAGCATGGTCGTAAAGGAATAGAAAGGAAAAAAGAGGGGATAACTTTAGAGCCCCACTACAGCTCATTCTGGAAGAGCTGAGGGACAGGGGCATCATGCAACCACCTTTGGATTGTGGTTGTAGAGGAATAGAATGGAAAAAAAGAGGGGCAAACTTTAAAGCCCCACTACTGCTCAAGCTGGAAGAACTAAGGGAAAGGGCAGTTGTGCGACCACCTTTGGAACATGGTTGTAGAGGAACAGAAAGAAATGGAGGGGCAAATTTTGGAGCCCTGCTACAGCTCAAATTGGAAGAACTGAGGGACAGGGGCAATTGTACGACCACCTTTGGAGGGTGGTCCTAGAGGAACAGAAAGAAATGGAGGGGCAAACATTGGAACTCTGCACTAAATCGGGCAAAGACCCTGCCATTGCCATTTCCTGGAAAAGGAAGTTCATAGGGGGACCCAGAGGAACTTCCAATGGACCACAGTGCTTTGGGGCCCACTGGGTTCTTACTCCTAACACCTGCATCCAATTCCAGCTCCCCTAGTCCTACCCCCCACCAGATCCCCTATACCCGGCCCCACCAGCTCCCCTATACCCGGCCCCACCAGCTCCCCTATCCCCGAACCCCCACCAGCTCCCCTATACCCAAACCCCCACCAGCTCCCCTATACCCGAACCCCCACCAGCTCCCCTATACCTGAACCCCCACCAGCTCCCCTATACCTGAACCCCCCACCAGCTCCCCTATACCTGAACCCCCACCAGCTCCCCTATACCCGAACCCCCACCAGCTCCCCTATACACGAACCCCCACCAGCCCCCCTATACCTGAACCCCCACCAGCTCCCCTATACCCGAACCCCCACCAGCTCCCCTATACCTGAACCCCCACCAGCTCCCCTATACCTGAACCCCCACCAGCTCCCCTATACCCGAACCCCCCATCAGCTCCCCTATACCCGAACCCCCACCAGCTCCCCTATACCCAAACCCCCACCAGCTCCCCTATACCTGAACCCCCACCAGCTCCCCTATACCTGAACCCCCACCAGCTCCCCTATACCTGAACCCCCACCAGCTCCCCTATACCCGAACCCCCCACCAGCTCCCCTATACCCGAACCCCCACCAGCTCCCCTATACCCAAACCCCCACCAGCTCCCCTATACCCAAACCCCCACCAGCTCCCCTATACCCAAACCCCCACCAGCTCCCCTATACCCGAACCCCCCACCAGCTCCCCTATACCCGAACCCCCCACCAGCTCCCCTATAATTGACTCCGCTGTAACCTCCTCAGTCAAGAAACCCCAAGCCATGTTCTGTCCCCATTGCTTAGGGTGCAGTCTTTGACTGCCGGTCTGATTTTTGGCCCCAGTCCTCCACTTTCCTGGACTGTCCCTTTAAAAGCAGCTGAAAAGGTTTGAAGTTAAAACGGACCTTCACCATGATTTATTGAAAAGCCCAAACCCTTAAAAAATAATTCCCCAGCATCTAAAATTAATATATTTAATGTTTTTAGTCACCTGTTTAGTTCCTGTTGGCAGGCAGTCTGAGACTCCATGGATGTTTAAAGGCTCAGAAAATGCAGTAGATGCAGGTCGGATGATTTTTAATGTGAGCAATCTGTATGTACAGGTGGGAAACATATAAGATAGGCTCTTATTCAGGGTGAGGGTCCGGATTAATGTGGGCAATCTGTATGTACAGGGTGTGGGAAACATATAAGATAGACTCTTATTCAGGGTGAAGGTCTGGATTAATGTGGGCAATCTGTATGTACAGGGTGTGGGAAACATATAAGATAGACTCTTATTCAGGGTGAGGGCCCGGATTAATGTGGGCAATCTGTATGTACAGGTGGGAAACATATAAGATAGGCTCTTATTCAGGGTGAGGGTCCAGATTAATGTGGGCAATCTGTATGTACAGGGAGGAAACATATAAGATAGGCTCTTATGCAGAGTGAAGGTCCGGATTAATGTGAGCAATCTGTATGTACAGGGTGGAAACATACAAGATAGGCTCTTATTCAGGGTGAAGGTCTGGATTAATGTGGGCAATCTGTATGTACAGGGGGGAACATACAACATAGGCTCTTATTAAGGGTGAGGGTCCGGATTAATGTGAGCAATCTGTATGTACAGGGGGGGAAACATATAAGATAGGCTCTTATTCAAGGTGGCGGTCCGGATTATTGTGGCCAATCTGTATGTACAGGGGGGGGGGGCATAAAAGATAGGCTCTTATTCAGGGTGAAGATCTGGATTAATGTGGGCAATCTGTATGTACAGGGAGGAAACATACAAGCCAGGCTCTTATTCAGGATTAAGGTCCGGATTAATGTGGGCAATCTGTATGTACGGGGTGTAACATATTACATAGGCTCTTATTCAGGGTGAGGGTCCGGATTAATGTGGGCAATCTGTATGTACGGGGGGGGGGAACAAACAACATAGGCTCTTATTCAGGGTGAGGGTCCGGATTAATGTGAGCAATCTGTATGTACAGGGTGTGGGAAACATATAAGAGGCTCTTATTCAGGGTGAAGGTCCGGATTAATGTGGGCAATCTGTATGTACAGGGGGGGAAACATACAAGATAGGCTCTTATTCAGGGTGAAGGTCCGGATTAATGTGGGCAATCTGTATGTACAGGGTGGGGGAAACATACAAGATAGGCTCTTATTCAGGATGAAGGTAAGAAAAGCGGGCCCTTAACCCTTAAAGCTCCCCTAAAGCTCACATTTAAATCTGGCCTCTATTATCTTTTAATCCCGAACACGGAGTCGCCTCTCATTAGTCGAGGTCTCGAACGAACACCATCTTACGACGTCATGAAAAAAAAAAAAGGTCTCGCGTCTCTGTAAAACCTTCTCCCGCGGCCGCGCATTCACCTTTCATGAAGCTCGTTGAATAAAGTATGTTAAGCAATCCTCTATGTGAAATATTCTCTTTGAAGCCGCGACTCTAATGGTCTTGGAGAAGGTCACTCCATCACCGCGCCCCAGACAAGAGCACATTTCAATTAGACGACTCGAATCATCTCGGCTGCGTATTAAGGACAATTCCAGCAAAGCCACAAATTGCCAGAACCTCATGTATAATATACGGCGGCCGGCCGGCCGGCTCCCGCGCGTTCGCATTTAATACGCCGACAAGATGTTGCCTTCGAAAACACCAAATGAAGTGGACGTGATATCAGACCACACCTTCCTCCCAACGAGGAGCACCAGGCAGATGATAAAGATTACATATTTTATTACATAATCAACCAACAAATCTAAAATACATACAACACAAGACATTTAAAACCACTGCACTCCCCCACAATCTCCTAACAGCAATAATTAATAAATCATGCCCTTAAGGGGATATCAGTAAACCACCATAAGCGGATACAGGCCCCAAATACTACAACCCCCTAAATAATGTTGAGCCTGCACAAAAAACTATTCTAACTAGGTATAATTATATACAATTGTAAAGTGCTCAATGCTTAAGAAAACACTAATAAAGTGCAAAACAGAAGCCACAAATCCATAGGCATAAAGTGTCCCGTGCAGTACAGTTATAAAGACATAACCCAATTGATATAAAAAAACAATGCATGTAAACCAGTGGGTATATTGCACAGAAACCCAATCCAACAAGGAAATATAAATAACAGTCAATACAATAAGCTGATGAACAAAGACCAAAAATTACGTAAAGTGCATATGCCAACAATGATTCAAAAAGATAGCACACAGATAAAGGGCAGCCCGCAAGGTTGAAGGAGAGGGGAAATGCAGAAAACACCCGCGCACGCGGATCCCGTGCTGATCCACAGGGTGAGGGTCGTGAAGACGTTGCCTTCGCTTCTCGGACTCACCTTAACGGTTACGCAGGGTGGTTTGTAAAAGGTTAATTTTTTAACTGAAAAATTAGGATGTTTTTTAGTTATCCAGGGCTCTATGTTCCACCAATAAAGGTTGTCAACAGGGTATGAAGAGGGACCAGGGCTGTATGTTCCACCAATAAAGTTGTCAACAGGGTACGAAGGGTGGCCAGGGCTGTATGTTCCACCAATAAAGGTTGTTAACGGTGTATGAAAGGGGACCAAGGCTGTATGTTCCACCAATAAAGGTTGTCAACAGGGTATGAAGGGGGACCAGGGCTGTATGTTTCACCAATAAAGGTTTTTAATGGGGTACAAAGGGGGGCCAGGGCTGTATGTTTCACCAATGAAGGTTGTCAACAGGGTACGAAGGGGGACCAGGGCTCTATGTTCCACCAATAAAGGTTGTCAACAGGGTGCGAAGAGGGACCAGGGCTGTATGTTCCACCAATAAAGGTTGTCAACAGGGTACGAACTGAGAAGTTGGACGTGACTTTCAGTGGCCCAGCCAGGCTCGGACTGGGCCCAGGTGAAAGCAGTGAGAGCCAAAGGTCAATCAGCTGCAGAGGAGAAGGCTTCAAGAACTAGAGGATAATCATCGACAACTGTTCGAGGTGACTTTCAGGGGCCCAATCAGGCTCGGATTGGGCCCAGGCGAAAGCAGTGAGAGCCAAAGGTCAATCAGCTAAAGAAGGTCCATTCAGGGGCCCATTCAGGCTTTGACTGGGCCCAGGAGAAAGCAGTGAGAGCCAAAGGTCAATCAGATAAAGAGGGTCCTTTTAGGGGCCCACTCAGGCTTTGACCGGGCCCGGGAGAAAGCAGTGAGAGCCAAAGGTTATTCAGCTGAGGAGGAGAAGGCTTCAAAAACTAGAGGATAATCATCAGCAACTGTTGGAGGTGACTTTCAGGGGCCCACTCAGGCTGGGACCGGGTCCAGGAGAAAGCAGTGAGAGCCAAAGGTTAATGACCTAAAGAGGGGTCTTTCAGGGGCCCACTCAGGCTCGGACTGGGCCCAGGTGAAAGCAGTGAGAGCCAAAGGTCAATCAGCTGAAGAGGAGAAGGCTTCAAGAACTAGAGGATAATCATCGACAACTGTTGGAGGTAACTTTCAGGGGCCCAATCAGGCTTGGGTTGGGCCCAGGAGAAAGCAGTGAGAGCCAAAGGTCAATCAGCTAAAGAGGGTCCTTTCAGGGGCCCACTCAGGCTTTGACTGGGCCCAGGAGAAAGCAGTGAGAGCCAAAGGTCAATCAGATAAAGAGAGGTCTTTTACGGGCCCACTCAGGCTTTGACCGGGCCCGGGAGAAAGCAGTGAGAGCCAAAGGTCAATCAGATAAAGAGGGTCCTTTCAGGGGCCCACTCAGGCTCGGACTGGGCCCAGGAGAAAGCAGTAAGAGCCAAAGGTTATTCAGCTGAGGAGGAGAAGACTTCAAGAACTAGAGGATAACCATCGGCAACTGAAAAGGTGGGGGTGACATTCAGGGGCCCACTCAGGCTTGGACCGGGCCCAGAAGAAAGCAGTGAGAGCCAAAGGTTAATCAGCTGAAGAGGAGAAGGCTTCAAGAACTAGAGGATAACTATCGACAACTGTTGGAGGTGACTTTCAGGGGCCCACTCAGGCTGGGACCGGGCCCAGGAGAAAGCAGTGAGAGCCAAAGGTCAATAACCTGAGAAGAAGAAGGCTTCAAGAACTATAGGATAATCGTCTGCAACTGTTGGAGGTAACTTTCCTGGGCCCAGTCAGGCTCAGACTGGGCCCAGGAAAAAGCAGTGAGAGCCAAAGGTCAATCAGTTGAAGAGGATAAGGCTTTGAGAACTATTAGATAGTCATCTGCGATGGAGAAGGTGGGGGTGACTTTCAGGGGCCCACTCAGGCTCGGACTGGGCCCAGGAGAAAGCAGTGAGAGCCAAAGGTCAATCAGCTGAAGAGGAGAAGGCTTCAAGAACTAGAGGATAATCATCGACAACTGTTGGAGGTAACTTTCAGGGGCCCAATCAGGCTTGGGCTGGGCCCAGGAGAAAGCAGTGAGAGCCAAAGGTCAATCAGCTAAAGAGGGTCCTTTCAGGGGCCCACTCAGGCTTTGACTGGGCCCAGGAGAAAGCAGTGAGAGCCAAAGGTCAATCAGATAAAGAGAGGTCTTTTACGGGCCCACTCAGGCTTTGACCGGGCCCGGGAGAAAGCAGTGAGAGCCAAAGGTCAATCAGATAAAGAGGGTCCTTTCAGGGGCCCACTCAGGCTCGGACTGGGCCCAGGAGAAAGCAGTAAGAGCCAAAGGTTATTCAGCTGAGGAGGAGAAGACTTCAAGAACTAGAGGATAACCATCGGCAACTGAGAAGGTGGGGGTGACATTCAGGGGCCCACTCAGGCTTGGACCGGGCCCAGAAGAAAGCAGTGAGAGCCAAAGGTTAATCAGCTGAAGAGGAGAAGGCTTCAAGAACTAGAGGATAACTATCGACAACTGTTGTAGGTGACTTTCAGGGGCCCACTCAGGCTGGGACCGGGCCCAGGAGAAAGCAGTGAGAGCCAAAGGTCAATAACCTGAGGAGAAGAAGGCTTCAAGAACTATAGGATAATCATCTACAACTGTTGGAGGTAACTTTCCGGGGCCCAGTCAGGCTCAGACTGGGCCCAGGAAAAAGCAGTGAGAGCCAAAGGTCAATCAGTTGAAGAGGATAAGGCTTTGAGAACTATTAGATAGTCATCTGCGACGGAGAAGGTGGGGGTGACTTTCAGGGGCCCACTCAGGCTCGGACTGGGCCCAGGAGAAAGCAGTAAGAGCCAAAGGTTATTCAGCTGAGGAGGAGAAGACTTCAAGAACTAGAGGATAACCATCGGCAACTGAGAAGGTGGGGGTGACATTCAGGGGCCCACTCAGGCTTGGACCGGGCCCAGAAGAAAGCAGTGAGAGCCAAAGGTTAATCAGCTGAAGAGGAGAAGGCTTCAAGAACTAGAGGATAACTATCGACAACTGTTGGAGGTGACTTTCAGTGGCCCACTCAGGCTGGGACCAGGCCCAGGAGAAAGCAGTGAGAGCCAAAGGTCAATAACCTGAGGAGAAGAAGGCTTCAAGAACTATAGGATAATCATCTGCAACTGTTGGAGGTAACTTTCCGGGGGCCCAGTCAGGCTCAGACTGGGCCCAGGAAAAAGCAGTGAGAGCCAAAGGTCAATCAATTGAAGAGGATAAGGCTTTGAGAACTATTAGATAGTCATCTGCGACGGAGAAGGTGGGGGTGACTTTCAGGGGCCCACTCAGACTCGGAATGGGCCCGGGAGAAAGCATTGAGAGCCAAAGGTCAATAGGGTTGATTCAGAGCCCCTTTCTCACCTTTTTCTTGCGTGAATATTTCCATTCTCGTTAATTTTTTCCCCTCGTCTGATTCAGCAAAGCATTTTTTTCTGCGAGAACTTTAGTGTGAAATGTTTTCATTTTTGCATGATTTTTCGTTTGGTAGCAAGACCTCCATAAACATGATGAGAAAGGGGCTCTGAATCAACCCTAAAAAGCGGAAGAGCAGAACGTTTCGAGAACTATAGGATAGTCATCATCAACTGAGAAGTTGGAGGTGACTTTCAGGGGCCCACTCAGGCTTGGACTGGGCCCAGGTGAAAGCAGTGAGAGCCAAAGGTCAATAAGCTCAGGAGGAGAAAGCTTTAAGAACTAGAGGATAATCATCAGCAACTGTTGGAGGTGACTTTCAGGGGCCCACGCAGGGTCGGACCGGGCCCAGGAGAAAGCAGTGAGAGCCAAAGGTCAATCAGCTAAAGAGGCGCCTTTCAGGAGCCCACTCAGGCTTGGAACGGGCCCAGGAGAAAGCAATGAGAACCAAAGGTCAATCAGCTGAAGAGGATAAGACTTTGAGAACTATAGGATAATCATCGGCAACTGAGAAGGTGGTGGTGACTTTCAGGTTTGGACAGGGCCCAGGAGAAAGCAGTGAGAGCCAAAGGTTAATCAGCTAAAGAGGGGCCTTTCAGGGGCTCACTCAGGCTTGGACCGGGCCCGGGAGGAAGCAGTGAGAACCAAAGGTCTAACAGCTGAGAAGAAGAAGCTTAAAGAACTAGAGTATAATCATGGGCAACTGTTGGAGGTGACTTTCAGATGTAGGTGAAGAGGAGAAGGCTTCAAGAACTATAGGATAATCATCGGCAACTGAGAAGTTGGAGGTGACTTTCATGGGCCCACTCAGACTTGGACCGGGCCCGGGAGAAAGCGGAGAGAGCCAAAGGTCAATCAGATGAAGAGGAGACCGGGCCCAGGAGAAAGCAGTGAGAGCCAAAGGTCAATAAGCTGAAGAGGAGAAGGCCTCAAGAACTATAGGATAATCATCGGCAACTCAAAAGTTGGAGGTGACTTTCAGGGGCCCACTCAGGCTTTGACCGGGCCCGGGAGAAAGCAGAGAGAGCCAAAGGTCAATCAGATGAAGAGGAGAAGGCTTCAAGAACTATAGGATAATCATCGGCAACTGAGAAGTTAGAGGTGACTTTCATGGGCCCACTCAGACTTGGACCGGGCCCGGGAGAAAGCGGAGAGAGCCAAAGGTCAATCAGATGAAGAGGAGAAGCTTCAAGAACTAGAGGATAATCATCGGCAACTGTTGGAGGCGACTTTCAGGGGCCCATTCAGACTTGGACTGGGCCTGGGAGAAAGCAGTGAGAACCAAAGGTTAGTCAGCTAAAGAGGGGCCTTTCAGGGGCCCACTCAGTCTTGGACCATGCCCAGGAAAAAGCAGTGAGAACCAAAGGTCAATCAGCTGAAAAGGATAAGGCTTTGAGAACTAGAGGATATTCATCGGAGTTGGAGGTGCCTTTCAGGGGCCCACTCAGGCTCGGACCGGGCCCAGCGGAAAGCAGTGAGAGCCAAAGGTCAACCAGCTGAAGAGGATAAGGCTTCAAGAACTAGAGGATAACCATCGGCAACTGTTGGAGGTGACTTTCAGGGGCCCAGTCAGGCTCGGACCGGGCCCAGGAGAAAGCAGTGAGAGCCAAAAGTCAATCAGCTGAAGAGGAGAAGGCTTTGAGAACTATAGGATAATCATTGGCAACTGTTGGAGGTGACTTTCAGGGGCCCATTCAGGCTAGGACTGGGCCCAGGAGAAAGCAGTGAGAGCCAAAGGTCAATCAGCTGAGGAGGAGAAGGCTTCAAGAACTATAGGACAATCATCGGCAACTGAGAAGTTGGAGGTGACTTTCAGGGGCCTACTCAGGCTTGGACTGGGCCTGGGAGAAAGCATGAGAGCCAAAAGTTAATCAGCTAAAGAGGGGCCTTTCAGGGGCCCTCTTAGGCTTGGACTGGGCCCGGGAGAAAGCAGTGAAAGCCAAAGGTCAGCTAAAGAGGAGAAGGCTTCGAGAACTAGAGGCTAACCATCGTCAACTGAGAAGTTGTAGGTGACTTTCAGGGGCCCACTCAGGCTACGTCTGGGCCCAGGAGAAAGCAATGAGAGCCAAAGGTTAATCAGCTAAAGAGGGGCCTCTCAGGGGGCCCACTCAGGCTTGGACCGGGCCCAGGAGACACCCAGCATCCTATAGAGCTCATTAATACGCATTGCAAAGAACAACAGAGCGACCCAAACCACGATGGCCCAGGGTCACAAAATAAAACCCAACATAGTCAATTCAAGGCTTGGTTCCTCTTTAAACCTAACTAAAAAATAATGTCTTAGTCTACCCTGTATGGAGCCGGTTACTGCCCCGGGCAGCGCAGAGATCTGACGCCCCCTTCAGGCCTCTCTCCCATTTGGTTAATAGAATAAGCCCGTGTGATGTTTTTCTCGTCTTGAGTTGTCCTCTAAGCCCCGGGATCGCTGGAATCTCGGTGGCCTCAGGTTTGTGTGTATCAGAAGCCTGTTTACCGAGTTTTCCCCTTGTGACATGCTAGGTGTGATAACATGACCCGTCCTTGTCAACAATCCAATCACATGCCCCCGCCGTGGGCCCCGCGTCACCTGTCCTTGGGAATTTACTGAATGTAAACAGGTTACGGAAAAAAAAAAACGATGATGGAAGGGTTGCAGAAGTACGGGGAAATGTCACAGGTTTCACATGGGGCCCTTTATTGAGTAGATACAAATACGAAGTCTCTCTATAGTTACTAATGAGTGAGGCCTAAAGATACCTCGAGAGGCATCTAATCATCTGCAGGTGCAAAAAGGCTGGGCGGGGACTGGGGGGGTTATTTACTAAGGAAGTGAAAAAAGGGTAGTGGGGGGCAGCGGCAGACTGGCCGTAGGGTGACCCGGTGGGCCGCACTGCTTTGGGGCCAGTTGGGCTGCTGCTTTTATCACCCACATTCAATCCCTACCTCCTTAGTCTCCCTCTCAGCCCCCTGTACCTTGCCCCACTGTACCCACAAGCCAAGGAACTCATCCCCCAATGTTATAGGTTGGAGGAGCATCAGTCCCACCGTACCCACAAGCCAAAGAACCCCATCCCCCAATGTTATAGGTTGGAGAAGCCTCAGCCCCACCATACCCACAAGCCAAATAACCCATCCCCCAATGTTATAGGTTGGAGGAGCCTCATCCCCACTGTACCCACAAGCCGAGGAACTGATCCCCCAATGTTATAGGTTGGAGGAGCCTCATTCCCACTGTACCCACAAGCCAAGGAACCCATCCCTCAATGTTATAGGTTGGAGGAGCCTCAGCCCCACTGTACCCACAAGCCAATGAACCCATCCCCCAATGTTATAGATTGGAGGGCCTCAGCCCCACTGCTCCCACAAGCTAAGGAACCCACCCCCTACTGTTATAGATTGGAGGGGTCTCAGCCCCACTGTACCCACAGGCCAAAGAACCCCATCTTCCAATGTTATAAGATGGAGGAGCCTCATCCCCACTGTACCCACAAGCCAAGGAACCCATCCCCCAATGTTATAGGTTGGAGGAGCCTCAGCCCCACTGTACTCACAAGCCAAGGAATCCATCCCCCAATGTAATAGGTTGGAGAGGCCTCAGCCCCACTGTACCCACAAGCCAATTAACCCATCCTCCAATGTTATAGGTTGGAGGAGCCTGAGCCCCACTGTACCCACAAGCCAAGGAACCCATCCCCCAATGTAATAGGTTGGAGAGGCCTCAGCCCCACTGTACCCACAAGCCAAGGAACCCATCCCCCAATGTTATAGGTTGGAGGAGCCTCAGTCCCACTGTACCCACAAGCCAAGGAACCCATCCCCCAATGTTATAGGTTGGAGGAGCCTCAGTCCCACTGTACCCAGAAGCCAAGGAACCCATCCCCCAATGTTATAGGTTGGAGGGGCCTCAGCCCCACTGTACCCACAAGCCAAGGAACCCATCCCCCAATGTTATAGGTTGGAGGAGCCTCAGTCCCACTGTACCCAGAAGCCAAGGAACCCATCCCCCAATGTTATAGGTTGGAGGGGCCTCAGCCCCACTGTACCGACAAGCCAAGGAACCCGCTGGAGGTTGCATCCCCCGCTACACTGGAACAGGTAGTATGCCTGCAATGGCCATTCACAGATCCTACTAGAGGGATAGCAGGGATATGGCTTGCGCATGCGCCGTTGGACCAGGAAACAAGGTAAGTGTATGGGGCGATTTGGGGGGGGGGGTTCACACAGTGGGGCATCCTGATTTTGGATGCCCCGGGGGAGGGAAGATTCCTGGGCCGATCGGCATGGGTATTGGTCCATTTTAAAGTGGACCAAAACCCAGGATTTTGACTATCCTGGGTTTTGGTCCTTGTCCCCGATCGGGGATGCCTCGCTGTGTGAAACCCCCCAGGTCGCCCGAACAAACTCACCTCTTCCCAATCTTATGGCGCATGCTTGGTCCCTGGTGGATATGGGGAGTCAGTGGAGTCAGTGTGACCTTGGAGCGATACATTGTATCAGACACACCATGACGCTTGGCAGCTTTCCAGTAAGAAAAGTATCTTTATTGTTGTTACACTTTCCAGACACTGCTACCTGTATAAGACCTTGGAGCAATACATTGTATCAGACACATCGTGACACCTTCCAGGCGGATTGTGTACATATAATGTATCATTATTGTTGTTACATTCGCCTTGTTACACATGTGTCACACTGCTTCCTGTATAAGATGTTACAATCTCTCATAGTGGCACCTCTTTATTACAATATGTATCTGAATGTCCCAATCTTATTTCTGTGTTTAAAGTGGACTAAAACCCAGGATTTTGACTATCCTGGGTTTTGGTTCCTGCCCCGGGCCACCCCAGTCGGGGATGCTCCGCTATGTGAAACCCCCCAGGTCACTTGAACAAACTCACCTCTACAACGCATGCATGGCCTCTCGTCCAATCAGCGCGTTCGGATCCGCTCAAGCCTCTACATCCAGGAGCTCATCTAATACGAGCTACACTTCATGTTTTCATGTCTATGGTGTGCATCTGCGACCCCCTTTTTGTTATAAATAAATATATATATATATATATATATATCTATTGTTAATGTATATCAATCTATTTTACAAGGGGAGTGCACAACAATTTTTTTTTTTTTTTTACAATAAAAGTTCAAACACTTCTCTGTCCTTCTGGGGGGACCCTCCTTAGGTTCACCCCTGATTGGACGTGCTAATCCCCCCTTTCACGGCGAGGTCTCCGGCCCTGACGGCTGCAGATCCATCTTTTCTATTTTCCCAGAAATCCTCCGTCTCTGTCCCCCGTCTGAATTTGCACTTAGTGAAATGGCTTTTGTCCTAATTACCTCAGGACGAGGCGATGCCCCCGAAGCAATCATCTGCGCATGTTAATGCCCTCTCCGCCGCGCTGCTGCCCATCAATAAAACATGGCGGAGATTACAATGTTGTGTTTCCCGAGGACTCCGGACCCCGCTTATGGCACGGACAGAATTCACAACATCTCCCCCGAGCGCCCGCCTTTGTTTCTCAGGGCATCAGGAAGCGTTATGAGGGGTTTTTATTTATTTATTTTTTTTGCTCAGGGTTTTAAAGAAAAGTTTGGATTCGAAGAAAAAAAAAAATCTCATCATAGGAGTAATCAGTAACGCTAAAGGGGAATGCCGGAACAACACTGTAACCGGCCCTTACAGGCCTCCAAGCCAAAAAGTCAGGGGTCTACAGAACGGGGTACAAATGGAAGGTAAAGGGGTAAAGTTCCTCAGGCGAGGGACAGAAACACTAAGATAAATAATAATAAGATAAAGCTTTAAGAAACAGCGCTGTTTCTAGGCCCAGTGGTGAGCAGTACCGACGTTCTGGGGCGCCAAGCTGGCATGTTGGGCTACACTACATATGAACTGTTAAGGGGCCAATAGCAACTCACAAAAATAAAATGAAAAAAATACAGTTTTGAAATAAACCATGTCTTCCTTTCCCTTTGGGGACCTCTGCAGCCATTTAAGTGGCTCTACTGGTCCTTCCTTGAGATGAAGCTTGGTTCTTGAGCAGCAACTATCACGGCCTGTGTCAGACACTTATAGGATTAAATTATATAATGAGGGGGGATGAGGTGGGCCCTCCCAAGGAGCAGGGGCCCTGCCACCTGCCAGTGCTGATGCCTATCCTGTCTCTAGGCTTATCCCTAAGTGGCTTATACCTTAAATGAAACAGGACCAACCATTAAGGTACTTCTACTGGTTCTTCTTCAACCAACCTTCTCACGTTCAAGTGAAGGTTTTCTAGCTAATCTCCTATTTTTTGCTGAATCTCTAGGCTTATCCCTAAGTGGCTTATACCTTAAATGAAACAGGACCAACCATTATGGTAGTTCTACTGGCTCTTCACCAACCAACCTTCTCTCGTCCAAGTGAAGGTTTTCTAACTACTCTCCTGGTTTTTGATGAATCTCTAGGCTTATCCCTAAGTGGCTTATACCTTGTATGAAACAGGACAAACCATTATGGTAGTTCTTCTGGTTCTTCACCAACCAACCTTCTCTCATCCAAGTGAAGGTTTTCTAGCTAATCTCCTGTTTTTTGCTGAATCTCTAGGCTTAGCCCTAAGTGGCTTATACCTTAAATGAAACAGGACCAACCATTATGGTAGTTGTACTGGTTCTTCATCAACCAACCTTCTCCAGTCCAAGTAAAAGTTTTCTAGGTAATCTTCTGGATTTTGCTGAATCTCTAAGCTTATCCCTAAGTGGCTTATACCTTAAATAAAACAGGACCAACCATTATGGTAGTTCTACTGGTGCTTCAACAACAAACCTTCTCCCGTCCAAATGAAAGTTTTCTAGCTAATCACCAGGATTTTGCTGAATCTCTAGGCTTATCCCTAAGTGGCTTATATCTTAAATTAAACAGAACCAACCATTATGGTAGTTCTACTGGTTCTTCATCAACCAACCTTCTCCCGCCCAAGTGAAGGTTTTCTAGCTAATCTGTTTTTTGCTGAATCTCTGAATCTCTAGGCTTATCCCTAAGTGGCTTATACCTTGAATGAAACAGGACCAACCATTATGGTAGTTCTACTGGTTCTTCACCATTCAACCTTCTCCCGTCCAAGTGAAGGTTTTCAAGCTAATCTGTTTTTTGCTGAATCTCTGAATCTCTAGGCTTATCCCTAAGTGGCTTATACCTTGAATGAAACAGGACCAACCATTATGGTAGTTCTACTGGTTCTTCACCAACCAACCTTCCCCCGTCCAAGTGGAGATTTTCTAGCTAAATCTCTTGTTTTTTGCTGAATCTCTAGGCTTATCCCTTAGTGGCTTATACCTTAAATGAAACACCCACCATTATGTTAGTTCTACTGATTCTTCACCATTCAACCTTCTCCCGTCCAAGTGAAGGTTTTCAAGCTAATCTGTTTTTTGCTGAATCTCTGAATCTCTAGGCTTATCCCTAAGTGGCTTATACCTTGAATGAAACAGGACCAACCATTATGGTAGTTCTACTGGTTCTTCACCAACCAACCTTCCCCCGTCCAAGTGGAGATTTTCTAGCTAAATCTCTTGTTTTTTGCTGAATCTCTAGGCTTATCCCTTAGTGGCTTATACCTTAAATGAAACACCCACCATTATGTTAGTTCTACTGATTCTTCACCAACCAACCTTCTCCCATCCAAGTGAAGGTTTTCTAGCTAAATCTCCTATTTTTTGCTCAATCTCTAGGCTTATCCCTAAGCGGCTTATATCTTAAATAAAACAGGACCAACCATTATGGTAGTTCTACTGGTTCTTCACCAATCAACCTTCTCCCGTCCAAGTGAAGGTTTTCTAGCTAATCTGTTTTTTGCTGAATCTCTAAGCTTATCCCTAAGTGGCTTATACCTTGAATGAAACAGGACCACCCATTATGGTAGTTCTACTGGTTCTTTATCAACCAACCTTCTCCCATCCAAGTGAAGGTTTTCTAGCTAATCCTCTGGATTTTGCTGAATCTCTAGGCTTATCCCTAAGTGGCATATACCTTGATTGAAACAGGACCAACCATTATGGTAGTTCTACTGGTTCTTCACCAACCAACCTTCTCCTGTCCAAGTAAAGGTTTTCTAGCTAAATATCATATTTTTTGATGAATCTCTAGGCTTATCCCTCAGTGGCTTATACCTTAAAAGAAACAGGACCAACCATTATGGTAGTTCTACTGATTCCTCACCAGCCAACTTTCTCCCGTCCATGTGAAGGTTTTCTAGCTAAATCTCCTATTTTTTGCTGAATCTCTAGGCTTATCCCTAAGTGGGTTATACCTTGAATGAAACAGGACCAACCATTATGGTAGTTCTACTGGTTCTTCACCAATCAACCTTCTCCCGTCCAAGTGAAGGTTTTCTAGCTAATCTCCTGTTTTTTGATGAATCTCTAGGCTTATCCCTAAGTTGCTTATACCTTAAATGAAACAGGACCAACCATTATGGTAGTTCTACTGGCTCTTCATCAACCAACATTCTCCCGTCCAATTGAAGGTCACCTCAAGTTTGCTGGGCTCACCTTACCCTATGGGGAATGACTCCAAACCATTATGGTCGCCCTAATTTTTTTACACTTGGAACATTTCTATACCAGTTGTGAGAAGACAGAAACTCTGTATCTCTTCTCCTATGTCTACATGTAATTGGATTGGCCATTGTATAAGCACGACCCTTTAATTACCCTGGTGAATTTTACTTGTTGTTTACCGCCCTTGCTTCCCGCGGGAACGCTGACGGGACGAGACAGCCATGAAAGCCTCTCCTCTCCCATCCATCGGATGTGGCGTGTGGAACGTATGGGCCGATGATCTCATAGCATTATTTTTATCTTCATACATTGATAATTAATTTGTCTGACACAGTATCGATTTTGTGCCTCTTGTTTTATTGACAGTGTTTTCTGTTTAATGTAGAGATGGCAAGAAGCCTCCCATTAGTGAATACACCGCTCTATGAATTACGGGCACAGACCAACTGACCTTCTCAGAAAAAAAAAAGTTTCTGTAAATCATCCCCCAAAGAGACCCGGACGCTCACCTTAGCACGTTGTCAATTAAAATGCCCCGAAGTAAAGAGTCTCTAAATAATAAGGGCACTTTTTTGGCACAAAATAAAAGACTGATGCTCAACATTTTATTAGGTGCATAATTTATTATAGACTTTATTACAGACTTAAGTCAAAAACCCACCCTTGGGCATCCGGATTTAATAAATTATACTAACCCCCTTCTTATTCCTGTCTGTCAGATGCTGCACCAACATGTGCCACATTGGCTGCCGACACTGGAGTGTGGACCTAACGTTTCAGTGGACCAGGGATACCCACGAGGTTGGGCATGCAGTGGTCTTGTGGAGCAGTGTAGATCTGCTTTAAATTCTTTAAATGGTCCGCGTTGTGCTCAAGGCACAAGATCCAAGTGTGATCTGAAGTTCTTGAATGCCACTGGTGGGTACACAATATGCTATTCCATTGGTGGGTACAGGTCGGCTACGGACCAAGGACCCTTTGTAGCACAAAGAGCTTCCTGGCGCCCTTCTGCTTTGGGCATCCATGTGGGATCTGAAGTTCTTGAATGGGCTGAACGCCTAAGGTAGGTACATATTATGCCGGTCCCTTGGTGGACTAGGATCCACTATACAGCCTTTCCATGAAGGGCTAGGGTTCTTATGGACCAAGGACCCTTCCTGGCACCCTTGTGCTCTAAACAGACCATCTAAGAGGGATTTGAAGTTGTTGAATGAGCTGAATGCCTCTGGTGGATACACAATACATCAGACGGTTGGTGGGCTAGGGTCCCTAAAGGCCAAGGACCCTTCCTGGCACAGAACTTCCTGGTGCCCTCTAGGCAGAGCATCCAAGTAAGATCTGATGTTCTTGCAAGAGCTTAATATCTCTGGTGGGTACACGATACTCCAGTCCGTTACTGGGCTAGGGTCCCTTTGGAGCATAGCAGACCATCCATGGAAGATCTGAAATTCTTGAATGGGCCGAATCCCTCTGGTGGGTACACTAAATTGCAGTCTGTTGATGGGCTAGGATCCCTACAGATCAAGGACCCTTCCTAGCACAGAGCTTCCTGGTGCCCTCTAGGCAGAACATCCAAGTAAGATCTGATGTTCTTGCAAGAGCTTAATACCTCTGGTCAGTACACAATGCTCCAGTCCATTATTGGGTTAGGGTGCCTATGGTCCATAGCAGACCATCCATGGAGCATCTGAAATTCTTGAATGGGCCGAATTCCTCTGGTGGGTACACCAAACTGTAGTCTGTTGATGGGCTTGGGTCCCTACAGACCAAGGACCCTTCCTAGCACAGTGCTTACTGGTGCCCTCTAGGCAGAGCACCCAAGTAAGATCTGATGTTCTTGCAAGGGCTTAATACCTCTGGTGGGTACACGATAGATACTCCAGACTGTTACTGGGCTAGAGTCCCTATGGACCATGGCAGACCATTCATGAAGGATCTGAAATTCTTGAATGGGCCAAATCCCTCTGGTGGGTACACCAAACTGTAGTCTGTTGATGGGCTAGGGTCCCTACAGACCAAGGACCCTTCCTAGCACAGTGCTTACTGGTGCCCTCTAGGCAGACCATCCAAGTAAGATCTGATCTTGAAAGGGTTTAATACCTCTGTTGGGTACACGATAGATACTCCAGTCTGTTACTGTGCTAGAGTCCCTATGGACCATGGCAGACCATCCGTGTGATCTGAAGTTCTTGAATGGGCTAAACGCCTCTGATGGTTACATGATACGCCAGTCTGTTGGTGAGCTAGAGTCTCTATGGACCAAGGCACCATCCTGGCAGAGAGCTTCCTGGTGCCCTCTAGGCAGAGAATCCAAGTAAGATCTGATGTTCGTGCAAAGGCTTAAACCTCTGGTGGGTACACGATACTCCAAACCATTACTGGGCTAGGGTCCCCATGGATCATGGCAGACCATCCAAGTGGGATCTGAAGTTCTTGAATAGGCTGAATGCCTCTGATGGGTACATGATACGCCAGTCCGTTGGTGGGCTAGAGTCTCTATAGACCAAGGACCCATCCTGGCACAGAGCTTCCTGCTCCAAGCAGACCATCCAGTGCTTGCAAGGGCTGAACAACTCTGGTGGTTGCAAGGTTATGCCAGTCCCTTGGTGGGCTAGGGTCTCTATGGACCAAGGCTTCCTGCTCTAAGCAGACCATCCAGTGCTTGCAAGGGCTGAACAACTCTGGTGGTTACAAGATACGCCAGTCCATTGGTGAGCTAGAGTTTCTATGGACCAAGGCCTCATCCTGGCACAGAGCTTCCTGCTCTAAGCAGACCATCCAGTGCTTGCAAGGCTTGAAGGACTCAGGTAGGTACACCATATTAGGTTAAGGTCCCTTTCTAGCACGGAGCTTATTTTTTTCTTTACCTTTAATGCCCTTTGAACTAAAACCACCTCCACCTTCAAAAAAAAATCCTCCTCCATCTAGGCCGACTGGGTTAATCTACGAAATGTACGTGTCATTTGACTGACGACTTTAATTTTACTAAAAATCCATTATGTCATGCTAAGTGGATCCAGGGCCGCATCCCTCATCCACTCTGCGCTTTCCTATTTAGATGCTATCTGCTCTTGTCCCCGGCAACACTACATTTGTCTTGGCACGGCGGATCATCGGCCCTATCAATCACCCCGACTCCCCTATCAAACAGCTGAGAAATAAAGCAAAATATGACAACATCCTTCTTCCTGTACCTCCATGTGCAAATGATGGATTAAGTAATTTTTGTTCTCCAGCTCAGGAACACAAGACATTGCTCACGCTCTGAGCTTTTTCCAGAATCTTTATTTCTTTTCTAACGGTGGAGGCAAAAAAAAAAGAGAAAAAAAAATAAAAAAGAAAAAAAAAAGGGACCCGTTTTTTAAAAATAAAATAGCGTCGGCGGGCGAGCCAGTCTATTAACGTAGGAAACAGTGAGAATGGAAATAATCTATTGAAACAGTGGGAGAGATTTACATTTTTCCCTATCTCCAAAGCCGCTGTAGGCAGTTCTACATCCCATCACGTAAAAAAAAAAAAAAAAGAAAAAAAAAAGAAATAAATAAAAACATTTATTTGGCTGATAGCCCACCAAAGTCACACGCCGAACCGGCGGAAAAAAGACATTCGTTTTCAGGGCCGCCGTGTAAATCTTTGATCTGTATCAACGGGGGGATAGCAATAGAACGAGGGACGTTAAGGGGGAGTCACGACGGTGACATCCGCAGTGGCATTTCAGACAGTCACCGGAATTGAAATTCTCCCACTATCTGGGACCTCATCTTTATTCCTGTTTGTGTTCTATGAAGTCGCTAAATGCAATTTTTTTTGCACAGACTTGTCATATAGTTACTTAGTTATTCAGGTTGTCCGTCAGGTTCAGAGTTTGTAAATTCGCCAGGGCGAGAATATAGACCATAGCTACACCGTACGATTGTATAAAATAGTGATTGAAAAGAAGGGAGGGGTGTCTGGGGGTTACAAAATTCTTTGACTTTTGATAATAAAATATAGTGCTTTTCAAGCGCTAATTTTTTTATTTTATTTTTTTGCGCAGACTTGTCATATAGTTACTTAGTTATTCAGGTTGTCCGTCAGGTATCAGAACATGGACCATAGCTACACCGTACGATCATATAAAATGGTGCTTGAAAAGGAGGGAGGGGTGCCTGGGGGTTACAAAACACTTTGACTTTTCAAGCACTAAATGCTATTTTTTTTATTTTTTTGCAGACTTGTCATATAGTTACTTAGTTATTCAGGTTGTCCGTCAGGTTCAGAGTGTGTAAACCCGCCAAAGCAGGGAGAATATGGACTATAGCTACACTGCACAATCGTATAAAATAGTGCTTAAAACGGGGGGAGGGGTACCTGGGGGTTACAAAAGGCTCTGACTTTTCTAGTGCTAAATGCTATTTTTTTTATTTTTTATTTTATTTTTTGCGTAGACTTGTCATATAGTTACATAGTTATTCAGGTTTTCCATCAGTTTTCAGAATATGGACCATAGCTACACCGTACGTATAAAATAGTGCTTGAAAAGCACTATATTAAAATCAACAAAAGCTAACTATATGACAAGACTGCTCAAAGGAAGAAAAGCTTTGAGCGACTTCATAGAACATAGGTATAGAAATGAGGCCCCAGATAGCCAGAAGACATTTCAATGACTTTTGATAAGAAATTATAGGATTAAAAGGGATTTAAATATAGTGCTTTTCAAGCACTAAATGCTATTTTTTTTATTTTTTATTTTATATTTTTGCACAGCCTTGTCATATAGTCACTTAGTTATTCAGGTTGTCCATCAGGTTCAGAGTTTCTAAAGCCGCCAAAGCTGGGAGAATGTGGACCATAGCTACACTGTACGATTGTATAAAATAGTGCATGAAAAAGAGGGAGGGGTGTCTGGGGGTTACAAAATGCTTTGACTTTTGATAATAAAATATAGTGCTTTTCAAGCGCTGAAAGCTATTTTTTTTTATTATTTTTTTTGCACAGACTTATAGTTATATAGTTACTTAGTTATTCGGGTTGTCCATCAGGTATGAGAATATGGACCATAGCTACACAGTACAATCAAAAATAAAATAGTGCTTGAAAAGCACTATATTAAAATCAACAAAAGGTAACTATAAGACATGACTGCTTAAAGAAAGAAAAGCTTTGAGCGATTTCGTAGAACATCATTAGAAATAGAAATGAGGCCCCAGACAGCCGAAGGAATTTTGATTTCCACACCACCAGGGGTGTCAGCACCGCCCTAATGTCTCCAATCGGCTCCAAAAATACACATTACACTGCTCAGGTTTTACCCAAATTGAGCTTAGCACAAGGGGAGGGTGGGGTGGCTGGGGGGGGGGGGGGGTTACAAAATGCTATGACCTTTGATGATAAAATATAGGAATAAAAGGAATTTCATTATAGTGCTTTTCAAGCGCTAAATGCTATTTTTGTATTTTTTATTTTATTTTTTGCACAGACTTTTCATATAGTTACTTAGTTATTCAGGTTGTCCGTCAGGTTGCGAGTTTGTAAAGCCCACAAGGGGAGGGAGCGATGGCTGGGGGCTTACAAAACACTTTGACTTTTGATGATAAAATAGAGGAATAAACTGAATTTCACTATAGTGCTTTTCAAGCACTATAATAAATCAGAGCAGTCGTGCAGTGTAGCTATGGTCCGAATGGTTTATATCATCACAAATCTCTCCCGTATGTCTGTTCACTGCTTTAAGGGGGGGGTACAAACTTTGAACCTGATGGACAATCAACATAGCTATGTGACAAGACTGCTTAAAAAGAGTTTTTAGCTAATGTACTTCATAGAACATCATTAGGAATAGAAATGAGGCCCAGACAGACGGAGGAATTTCAAAGACTGTCTGAAATGCCACCATGGATGTCACCAACTCCTCTAATGTCTCCAGTCGGCTCCAAAAATACACATTACATTGCTCATATTTTACCCAAATTGAGCTTAGCACAAGGGGAGAGAAGGGGGACTTGGGAGTTACAAAACGCTTGGACTTTTGATGATAAAATATAGGATTAAAAGGAATTTTAATATAGTGCTTTTCAAGCACTAAATGCTATTTTTTATTTTATTTTTTGCACAGACTTTTCATATAGTTACTTAGTTATTCAGGTTGTCTGTCAGGTTGAGAGTTTGTAAAGCCCACAAGGGGAGGGAGCGATGGCTGGGGGGGTTACAAAACACTTTGACTTTTGATGATAACATATAGGAATAAAAGGAATTTCATTATAGTGCTTTTCAAGCGCTAAATGCTATTTTTTTATATTTTATTTTATTTTTTGCACAGACTTTTCATATAGTTACTTAGTTATTCAGGTTGTCCGTCAGGTTACGAGTTTGTAAAGCCCACAAGGGGAGGGAGCGATGGCTGGGGGGCTTACAAAACACCTTTACTTTTGATGATAAAATAGAGGAATAAACTGAATTTCACTATAGTGCTTTTCAAGCACTATAATAAATCAGAGCAGTCGTGCAGTGTAGCTATGGTCCGAATGGTTTATATCATCACAAATCTCTCCCGCATGTCTGTTCACTGCTTTAAGGGGGGGGGTACAAACTTTGAACCTGATGGACAATCAACATAGCTATGTGACAAGACTGCTTAAAAAGAGTTTTTAGCTAATGTACTTCATAGAACATCATTAGGAATAGAAATGAGGCCCAGACAGACGGAGGAATTTCGACGACTGTCTGAAATGCCACCATGGATGTCACCAACTCCTCTAATGTCTCCAGTCGGCTCCAAAAATACACATTACATTGCTCAAATTTTACCCAAATTGAGCTTAGCACAAGGGGAGAGAAGGGGGACTTGGGGGTTAAAAACGCTTGGACTTTTGATGATAAAATATAGGATTAAAAGGAATTTTAATATAGTGCTTTTCAAGCGCTAAATGCTATTTTTTTGCACAGACTTGTCATATAGTTACTTAGTTATTCAGGTTGTCCATCAGGTTGAGAGTTTGTAAAGCCACCAAAGCAGGGAGAACATGGACTATAGCTACGCCGTACGATCATATAAAATAGTGCTTGAAAAGCACTATATTAAAATCAACAAAAGCTAACTATATGACAAGCACTATATTGGTGAAGCTATGGTCCAAAAGGTCTGTAATACCACTTATCTCTCCCGCATGTCTGTTTCTTGCCTGGGGGGGGGGGAAAAACTTTGAACCTGATGGACAACCTACATAGTCAACAATGTGACAAGACTGCTTAAAAAAATATTGAAATAAGGCTTTTCAAGCACTATAATAAATATGGACAATCGTGCGGTGAAGCTTCAGTCCGTATTCTCACTAATCTCTTCTGCAGGTCTGTTCTCTGCTTTTACTTTGAACCTGGCAGACAACTTACATGGCTACCTAGGTGACAAGACTGCTTAAAAAAAAGCTTTTAGCAACT
>CM051244.1:7063875-7083875 GCA_027917425.1 Gastrophryne carolinensis
TATCCCTCAATGTGGGGCGTGGCTTTATCTATCCCTCAATGAGAGTGTGTGGCTTCATCCATCCCTCAATGAGGGGGGCGTGGCTTCATCTATCCCCCAATGAGAGGGTGTGGCTTCATCTATCCCTCAATGAGAGAGCGTGGCTTCATCTATCCCTCAATGGGAGAGCGTGGCTTCATCCATCCCTCAATGAGAGAGCGTGGCTTCATCTATCCCTCAATGAGAGAGTGTGGCTTCATCTATCCCTCAATGAGAGAGTGTGGCTTCATCTATCCCTCAATGAGAGAGCGTGGCTTCATCTATCCCTCAATGAGAGAGTGTGGCTTCATCTATCCCTCAATGAGAGAGTGTGGCTTCATCTATCCCTCAATGAGAGAGTGTGGCTTCATCCATCTCTCAATGAGGGGGCGTGGCTTCATCAATCCCCCAATGAGGGGGCGTGGCTTCATCCATACCTCAATGAGAGAGCGTGGCTTCATCTGTCCCTCAATGAGGGGGCGTGGCTTCATCTATGCCTCAATGACGGGGGTGTGGCTTCATCTATCCCTCAATGTGGGGCGTGGCTTTATCTATCCCTCAATGTGGGGCGTGGCTTTATCTATCCCTCAATGAGAGTGTGTGGCTTCATCCATCCCTCAATGAGGGGGGCGTGGCTTCATCTATCCCCCAATGAGAGGGTGTGGCTTCATCTATCCCTCAATGAGAGAGTGTGGCTTCATCTATCCCTCAATGAGAGAGAGTGTGGCTTCATCTATCCCTCAATGAGAGAGAGTGTGGCTTCATCTATCCCTCAATGAGGAGAGTGTGGCTTCATCCATCCCTCAATGAGAGAGCGTGGCTTCATCTATCCCTCAATGAGAGAGTGTGGCTTCATCCATCCCTCAATGAGGGGGGCGTGGCTTCATCTATCCCCCAATGAGAGGGTGTGGCTTCATCTATCCCTCAATGAGAGAGCGTGGCTTCATCTATCCCTCAATGAGAGAGAGTGTGGCTTCATCTATCCCTCAATGAGGAGAGTGTGGCTTCATCCATCCCTCAATGAGAGGGCGTGGCTTCATCCATCTCTCAATGAGAGAGCGTGGCTTCATCTATCCCTCAATGAGAGAGTGTGGCTTCATCTATCCCTCAATGAGAGTGCGTGGCTTCATCTATCCCTCAATGAGAGAGTGTGGCTTCATCCATCCCTCAATGAGAGAGCGTGGCTTCATCTATCCCTCAATGAGAGAGTGTGGCTTCATCTATCCCTCAATGAGAGAGCGTGGCTTCATCTATCCCTCAATGATAGAGTGTGGCTTCATCCATCCCTCAATGAGGGGGTGTGGCTTCATCTATCCCTCAATGAGAGAGCGTGGCTTCATCTATCCCTCAATGAGGGGGTGTGGCTTTATCTATCCCTCAATGAGAGAGCGTGGCTTCATCTATCCCTCAATGAGAGAGTGTGGCTTCATCCATCCCTCAATGAGAGAGCGTGGCTTCATCTATCCCTCAATGAGAGAGTGTGGCTTCATCCATCCCTCAATGAGAGAGTGTGGCTTCATCTATCCCTCAATGAGAGAGTGTGGCTTCATCCATCCCTCAATGAGAGAGTGTGGCTTCATCTATCCCTCAATGAGAGAGCGTGGCTTGATCTATCCCTCAATATGAGAGCGTGGCTTCATCTATCCCTCAATGATAGAGTGTGGCTTCATCCATCCCTCAATGAGGGGGTGTGGCTTCATCTATCCCTCAATGAGAGAGCGTGGCTTCATCTATCCCTCAATGAGAGAGTGTGGCTTCATCTATCCCTCAATGAGAGAGTGTGGCTTCATCTATCCCTCAATAAGAGAGTGTGGCTTCATCCATCTCTCAATGAGGGGGCGTGGCTTCATCAATCCCCCAATGAGGGGGCGTGGCTTCATCCATACCTCAATGAGAGAGCGTGGCTTCATCTGTCCCTCAATGAGGGGGCGTGGCTTCATCTATGCCTCAATGACGGGGGTGTGGCTTCATCTATCCCTCAATGTGGAGCGTGGCTTTATCTATCCCTCAATGTGGGGCGTGGCTTTATCTATCCCTCAATGAGAGTGTGTGGCTTCATCCATCCCTCAATGAGGGGGGCGTGGCTTCATCTATCCCTCAATGAGAGAGAGTGTGGCTTCATCTATCCCTCAATGAGGAGAGTGTGGCTTCATCCATCCCTCAATGAGAGAGCGTGGCTTCATCTATCCCTCAATGAGAGAGTGTGGCTTCATCCATCCCTCAATGAGGGGGGCGTGGCTTCATCTATCCCCCAATGAGAGGGTGTGGCTTCATCTATCCCTCAATGAGAGAGCGTGGCTTCATCTATCCCTCAATGAGAGAGAGTGTGGCTTCATCTATCCCTCAATGAGGAGAGTGTGGCTTCATCCATCCCTCAATGAGAGGGCGTGGCTTCATCTATCCCTCAATGAGAGAGTGTGGCTTCATCTATCCCTCAATGAGAGAGCGTGGCTTCATCCATCTCTCAATGAGAGAGCGTGGCTTCATCTATCCCTCAATGAGAGAGTGTGGCTTCATCTATCCCTCAATGAGAGTGCGTGGCTTCATCTATCCCTCAATGAGAGAGTGTGGCTTCATCCATCCCTCAATGAGAGAGCGTGGCTTCATCTATCCCTCAATGAGAGAGTGTGGCTTCATCTATCCCTCAATGAGAGAGCGTGGCTTCATCTATCCCTCAATGATAGAGTGTGGCTTCATCCATCCCTCAATGAGGGGGTGTGGCTTCATCTATCCCTCAATGAGAGAGCGTGGCTTCATCTATCCCTCAATGAGGAGAGTGTGGCTTCATCCATCCCTCAATGAGAGAGCGTGGCTTGATCTATCCCTCAATGAGAGAGCGTGGCTTCATCTATCCCTCAATGATAGAGTGTGGCTTCATCTATCCCTCAATGAGAGAGTGTGGCTTCATCCATCCCTCAATGAGGGGGGCGTGGCTTCATCTATCCCCCAATGAGAGGGTGTGGCTTCATCTATCCCTCAATGAGAGAGCGTGGCTTCATCTATCCCTCAATGAGAGAGAGTGTGGCTTCATCTATCCCTCAATGAGGAGAGTGTGGCTTCATCCATCCCTCAATGAGGAGAGTGTGGCTTCATCTATCCCTCAATGAGGAGAGTGTGGCTTCATCTATCCCTCAATGAGAGAGTGTGGCTTCATCTATCCCTCAATGAGAGAGCGTGGCTTCATCCATCTCTCAATGAGAGAGCGTGGCTTCATCTATCCCTCAATGAGAGAGTGTGGCTTCATCTATCCCTCAATGAGAGTGCGTGGCTTCATCTATCCCTCAATGAGAGAGTGTGGCTTCATCCATCCCTCAATGAGAGAGCGTGGCTTCATCTATCCCTCAATGAGAGAGTGTGGCTTCATCTATCCCTCAATGAGAGAGCGTGGCTTCATCTATCCCTCAATGATAGAGTGTGGCTTCATCCATCCCTCAATGAGGGGGTGTGGCTTCATCTATCCCTCAATGAGAGAGCGTGGCTTCATCTATCCCTCAATGAGGGGGTGTGGCTTCATCTATCCCTCAATGAGAGAGCGTGGCTTCATCTATCCCTCAATGAGAGAGTGTGGCTTCATCCATCCCTCAATGAGAGAGCGTGGCTTCATCTATCCCTCAATGAGAGAGTGTGGCTTCATCCATCCCTCAATGAGAGAGTGTGGCTTCATCTATCCCTCAATGAGAGAGTGTGGCTTCATCCATCCCTCAATGAGAGAGTGTGGCTTCATCTATCCCTCAATGAGAGAGCGTGGCTTCATCCATCCCTCAATGAGAGAGCGTGGCTTGATCTATCCCTCAATGAGAGAGTGTGGCTTCATCTATCCCTCAATGATAGAGTGTGGCTTCATCCATCCCTCAATGAGGGGGTGTGGCTTCATCTATCCCTCAATGAGAGAGCGTGGCTTCATCTATCCCTCAATGAGAGAGTGTGGCTTCATCCATCCCTCAATGAGAGAGCGTGGCATGATCTATCCCTCAATGAGAGAGCGTGGCTTCATCTATCCCTCAATGAGGGGGCGTGGCTTCATCTATCCCTCAATGAGAGAGCGTGGCTTCATCCATCCCTCAATGAGAGAGCGTGGCTTCATCTATCCCTCAATGAGGGGGTGTGGCTTCATCTATCCCTCAATGAGAGAGCGTGGCTTCATCTATCCCTCAATGAGAGAGTGTGGCTTCATCTATCCCTCAATGAGAGAGTGTGGCTTCATCTATCCCTCAATGAGAGAGCGTGGCTTCATCTATCCCTCAATGAGAGAGTGTGGCTTCATCTATCCCTCAATGAGAGAGTGTGGCTTCATCCATCCCTCAATGAGAGAGTGTGGCTTCATCTATCCCTCAATGAGAGAGTGTGGCTTCATCCATCTCTCAATGAGAGAGCGTGGCTTCATCTATCCCTCAATGAGAGAGCGTGGCTTGATCTATCCCTCAATGAGAGAGTGTGGCTTCATCTATCCCTCAATGAGAGAGCGTGGCTTCATCTATCCCTCAATGAGAGAGTGTGGCTTCACCTATCCCTCAATGAGGGGGCGTGGCTTCATCTATTCCTCAATGAGAGACTGTGGCTTCATCTATCCCTCAATGAGAGAGCGTGGCTTGATCTATCCCTCAATGAGAGAGTGTGGCTTCATCTATCCCTCAATGAGAGAGCGTGGCTTCATCTATCCCTCAATGAGAGAGCGTGGCTTCATCTATCCCTCAATGAGAGAGTGTGGCTTCATCTATTCCTCAATGAGAGAGCGTGGCTTCATCTATCCCTCAATGAGAGAGTGTAGCTTCATCTATCCCTCAATGAGGGGGTGTGGCTTCATCTATCCCTCAATGAGAGAGTGTGGCTTCATCTATCCCTCAATGAGAGAGCGTGGCTTCATCCATCCCTCAATGAGAGAGCGTGGCTTCATCCATCCCTCAATGAGGGAGTGTGGCTTCATCTATCCCTCAATGAGAGAGTGTGGCTTCATCTATCCCTCACTGAGGGGGCGTGGCTTCATCTATCCCTCAATGAGAGAGTGTAGTTTCATCTATCCCTCAATGAGGGGGTGTGGCTTCATCTATCCCCCAATGAGAGAGTGTGGCTTCATCTATCCCTCAATGAAGGGGCGTGGCTTCATCTATCCCTCAATGAGAGAGTGTGGCTTCATCTATCCCTCAATGAGAGAGCGTGGCTTCATCTATCCCTCAATGAGAGAGTGTGGCTTCATCTATCCCTCAATGAGAGAGCATGGCTTCATCCATCCCTCAATGAGAGAGCGTGGCTTCATCTATCCCTCAATGAGAGAGTGTGGCTTCATCCATCCCTCAATGAGAGAGTGTGGCTTCATCCATTCCTCAATGAGGGGGCGTGGCTTCATCCATCCCTCAATGAGAGAGTGTGGCTTCATCTATCCCTCAATGAGAGAGCGTGGCTTCATCTATCCCTCAATGGGAGAGTGTGGCTTCATCCATTCCTCAATGAGGGGGCGTGGCTTCATCCATCCCTCAATGAGAGAGCGTGGCTTCATCTATCCCTCAATGAGAGAGTGTGGCTTCATCCATTCCTCAATGAGAGAGCGTGGCTTCATCTATCCCTCAATGAGAGAGCGTGGCTTCATCCATCCCTCAATGAGAGAGTGTGGCTTCATCCATTCCTCAATGAGAGAGCGTGGCTTCATCTATCCCTCAATGAGAGAGCGTGGCTTCATCCATCCCTCAATGAGAGAGCGTGGCTTCATCCATCCCTCAATGAGAGAGAGTGGCTTCATCTATCCCTCAATGAGAGAGCGTGGCTTCATCCATCCCTCAATGAGAGAGTGTGGCTTCATCTATCCCTCAATGAGAGAGTGTGGCTTCATCTATCCCTCAATGAGAGAGCGTGGCTTCATCCATCCCTCAATGAGAGAGCGTGGCTTCATCCATCCCTCAATGAGAGAATGTGGCTTCATCTATCCCTCAATGAGAGAGCGTGGCTTCATCCATCCCTCAATGAGAGAATGTGGCTTCATCTATCCCTCAATGAGAGAGTGTGGCTTCATCTATCCCTCAATGAGAGAGTGTGGCTTCATCCATCTCTCAATGAGAGAGTGTGGCTTCATCTATCCCTCAATGAGAGAGTGTGGCTTCATCTATCCCTCAATGAGAGAGCGTGGCTTCATCCATCCCTCAATGAGAGAATGTGGCTTCATCTATCCCTCAATGAGAGAGTGTGGCTTCATCTATCCCTCAATGAGAGAGTGTGGCTTCATCTATCCCTCAATGAGAGAGTGTGGCTTCATCCATCCCTCAATGAGAGAGTGTGGCTTCATCTATCCCTCAATGAGAGAGCGTGGCTTCATCTATCCCTCAATGAGAGAGCGTGGCTTCATCTATCCCTCAATGAGAGAGTGTGGCTTCATCTATCCCTCAATGAGAGAGCGTGGCTTCATCCATCCCTCAATGAGAGAGCGTGGCTTCATCTATCCCTCAATGAGAGAGCGTGGCTTCCTCCATCCCTCAATGAGAGAGTGTGGCTTTATCCATCCCTCAATGAGAGAGTGTGGCTTCATCCATCCCTCAATGAGAGAGCGTGGCTTGATCTATCCCTCAATGAGAGAGTGTGGCTTCATCTATCCCTCAATGATAGAGTGTGGCTTCATCCATCCCTCAATGAGGGGGTGTGGCTTCATCTATCCCTCAATGAGAGAGCGTGGCTTCATCTATCCCTCAATGAGAGAGTGTGGCTTCATCCATCCCTCAATGAGAGAGCGTGGCATGATCTATCCCTCAATGAGAGAGCGTGGCTTCATCTATCCCTCAATGAGGGGGCGTGGCTTCATCTATCCCTCAATGAGAGAGCGTGGCTTCATCCATCCCTCAATGAGAGAGCGTGGCTTCATCTATCCCTCAATGAGGGGGTGTGGCTTCATCTATCGCTCAATGAGAGAGTGTGGCTTCACCTATCCCTCAATGAGGGGGCGTGGCTTCATCTATTCCTCAATGAGAGACTGTGGCTTCATCTATCCCTCAATGAGAGAGTGTGGCTTCACCTATCCCTCAATGAGGGGGCGTGGCTTCATCTATTCCTCAATGAGAGACTGTGGCTTCATCTATCCCTCAATGAGAGAGCGTGGCTTGATCTATCCCTCAATGAGAGAGTGTGGCTTCATCTATCCCTCAATGAGAGAGCGTGGCTTCATCTATCCCTCAATGAGAGAGCGTGGCTTCATCTATCCCTCAATGAGAGAGTGTGGCTTCATCTATTCCTCAATGAGAGAGCGTGGCTTCATCTATCCCTCAATGAGAGAGTGTAGCTTCATCTATCCCTCAATGAGGGGGTGTGGCTTCATCTATCCCTCAATGAGAGAGTGTGGCTTCATCTATCCCTCAATGAGAGAGCGTGGCTTCATCCATCCCTCAATGAGAGAGCGTGGCTTCATCCATCCCTCAATGAGGGAGTGTGGCTTCATCTATCCCTCAATGAGAGAGTGTGGCTTCATCTATCCCTCACTGAGGGGGCGTGGCTTCATCTATCCCTCAATGAGAGAGTGTAGTTTCATCTATCCCTCAATGAGGGGGTGTGGCTTCATCTATCCCCCAATGAGAGAGTGTGGCTTCATCTATCCCTCAATGAAGGGGCGTGGCTTCATCTATCCCTCAATGAGAGAGTGTGGCTTCATCTATCCCTCAATGAGAGAGCGTGGCTTCATCTATCCCTCAATGAGAGAGTGTGGCTTCATCTATCCCTCAATGAGAGAGCATGGCTTCATCCATCCCTCAATGAGAGAGCGTGGCTTCATCTATCCCTCAATGAGAGAGTGTGGCTTCATCCATCCCTCAATGAGAGAGTGTGGCTTCATCCATTCCTCAATGAGGGGGCGTGGCTTCATCCATCCCTCAATGAGAGAGTGTGGCTTCATCTATCCCTCAATGAGAGAGCGTGGCTTCATCTATCCCTCAATGGGAGAGTGTGGCTTCATCCATTCCTCAATGAGGGGGCGTGGCTTCATCCATCCCTCAATGAGAGAGTGTGGCTTCATCTATCCCTCAATGAGAGAGCGTGGCTTCATCTATCCCTCAATGGGAGAGTGTGGCTTCATCCATCCCTCAATGAGAGAGTGTGGCTTCATCTATCCCTCAATGAGAGAGTGTGGCTTCATCTATCCCTCAATGAGAGAGTGTGGCTTCATCTATCCCTCAATGAGAGAGTGTGGCTTCATCCATCCCTCAATGAGAGAGTGTGGCTTCATCTATCCCTCAATGAGAGAGCGTGGCTTCATCTATCCCTCAATGAGAGAGCGTGGCTTCATCTATCCCTCAATGAGAGAGTGTGGCTTCATCTATCCCTCAATGAGAGAGCGTGGCTTCATCCATCCCTCAATGAGAGAGCGTGGCTTCATCTATCCCTCAATGAGAGAGCGTGGCTTCCTCCATCCCTCAATGAGAGAGTGTGGCTTTATCCATCCCTCAATGAGAGAGTGTGGCTTCATCCATCCCTCAATGAGAGAGCGTGGCTTGATCTATCCCTCAATGAGAGAGTGTGGCTTCATCTATCCCTCAATGATAGAGTGTGGCTTCATCCATCCCTCAATGAGGGGGTGTGGCTTCATCTATCCCTCAATGAGAGAGCGTGGCTTCATCTATCCCTCAATGAGAGAGTGTGGCTTCATCCATCCCTCAATGAGAGAGCGTGGCATGATCTATCCCTCAATGAGAGAGCGTGGCTTCATCTATCCCTCAATGAGGGGGCGTGGCTTCATCTATCCCTCAATGAGAGAGCGTGGCTTCATCCATCCCTCAATGAGAGAGCGTGGCTTCATCTATCCCTCAATGAGGGGGTGTGGCTTCATCTATCGCTCAATGAGAGAGCGTGGCTTCATCTATCCCTCAATGAGAGAGTGTGGCTTCATCTATCCCTCAATGAGAGAGTGTGGCTTCATCTATCCCTCAATGAGAGAGCGTGGCTTCATCTATCCCTCAATGAGAGAGTGTGGCTTCATCTATCCCTCAATGAGAGAGTGTGGCTTCATCCATCCCTCAATGAGAGAGTGTGGCTTCATCTATCCCTCAATGAGAGAGTGTGGCTTCATCCATCTCTCAATGAGAGAGCGTGGCTTCATCTATCCCTCAATGAGAGAGCGTGGCTTGATCTATCCCTCAATGAGAGAGTGTGGCTTCATCTATCCCTCAATGAGAGAGCGTGGCTTCATCTATCCCTCAATGAGAGAGTGTGGCTTCACCTATCCCTCAATGAGGGGGCGTGGCTTCATCTATTCCTCAATGAGAGACTGTGGCTTCATCTATCCCTCAATGAGAGAGCGTGGCTTGATCTATCCCTCAATGAGAGAGTGTGGCTTCATCTATCCCTCAATGAGAGAGCGTGGCTTCATCTATCCCTCAATGAGAGAGCGTGGCTTCATCTATCCCTCAATGAGAGAGTGTGGCTTCATCTATTCCTCAATGAGAGAGCGTGGCTTCATCTATCCCTCAATGAGAGAGTGTAGCTTCATCTATCCCTCAATGAGGGGGTGTGGCTTCATCTATCCCTCAATGAGAGAGTGTGGCTTCATCTATCCCTCAATGAGAGAGCGTGGCTTCATCCATCCCTCAATGAGAGAGCGTGGCTTCATCCATCCCTCAATGAGGGAGTGTGGCTTCATCTATCCCTCAATGAGAGAGTGTGGCTTCATCTATCCCTCACTGAGGGGGCGTGGCTTCATCTATCCCTCAATGAGAGAGTGTAGTTTCATCTATCCCTCAATGAGGGGGTGTGGCTTCATCTATCCCCCAATGAGAGAGTGTGGCTTCATCTATCCCTCAATGAAGGGGCGTGGCTTCATCTATCCCTCAATGAGAGAGTGTGGCTTCATCTATCCCTCAATGAGAGAGCGTGGCTTCATCTATCCCTCAATGAGAGAGTGTGGCTTCATCTATCCCTCAATGAGAGAGCATGGCTTCATCCATCCCTCAATGAGAGAGCGTGGCTTCATCTATCCCTCAATGAGAGAGTGTGGCTTCATCCATCCCTCAATGAGAGAGTGTGGCTTCATCCATTCCTCAATGAGGGGGCGTGGCTTCATCCATCCCTCAATGAGAGAGTGTGGCTTCATCTATCCCTCAATGAGAGAGCGTGGCTTCATCTATCCCTCAATGGGAGAGTGTGGCTTCATCCATTCCTCAATGAGGGGGCGTGGCTTCATCCATCCCTCAATGAGAGAGCGTGGCTTCATCTATCCCTCAATGAGAGAGTGTGGCTTCATCCATTCCTCAATGAGAGAGCGTGGCTTCATCTATCCCTCAATGAGAGAGTGTGGCTTCATCCATTCCTCAATGAGGGGGCGTGGCTTCATCCATTCCTCAATGAGAGAGCGTGGCTTCATCTATCCCTCAATGAGAGAGCGTGGCTTCATCCATCCCTCAATGAGAGAGCGTGGCTTCATCCATCCCTCAATGAGAGAGAGTGGCTTCATCTATCCCTCAATGAGAGAGCGTGGCTTCATCCATCCCTCAATGAGAGAGTGTGGCTTCATCTATCCCTCAATGAGAGAGTGTGGCTTCATCTATCCCTCAATGAGAGAGCGTGGCTTCATCCATCCCTCAATGAGAGAGCGTGGCTTCATCCATCCCTCAATGAGAGAATGTGGCTTCATCTATCCCTCAATGAGAGAGCGTGGCTTCATCCATCCCTCAATGAGAGAATGTGGCTTCATCTATCCCTCAATGAGAGAGTGTGGCTTCATCTATCCCTCAATGAGAGAGTGTGGCTTCATCCATCTCTCAATGAGAGAGTGTGGCTTCATCCATCTCTCAATGAGAGAGTGTGGCTTCATCTATCCCTCAATGAGAGAGTGTGGCTTCATCTATCCCTCAATGAGAGAGCGTGGCTTCATCCATCCCTCAATGAGAGAATGTGGCTTCATCTATCCCTCAATGAGAGAGCGTGGCTTCATCCATCCCTCAATGAGAGAGTGTGGCTTCATCTATCCCTCAATGAGAGAGTGTGGCTTCATCTATCCCTCAATGAGAGAGTGTGGCTTCATCTATCCCTCAATGAGAGAGTGTGGCTTCATCCATCCCTCAATGAGAGAGTGTGGCTTCATCTATCCCTCAATGAGAGAGCGTGGCTTCATCTATCCCTCAATGAGAGAGCGTGGCTTCATCTATCCCTCAATGAGAGAGTGTGGCTTCATCTATCCCTCAATGAGAGAGCGTGGCTTCATCCATCCCTCAATGAGAGAGCGTGGCTTCATCTATCCCTCAATGAGAGAGCGTGGCTTCCTCCATCCCTCAATGAGAGAGTGTGGCTTTATCCATCCCTCAATGAGAGAGTGTGGCTTCATCCATCCCTCAATGAGAGAGTGTGGCTTCATCTATCCCTCAATGAGAGAGTGTGGCTTCATCTATCCCTCAATGAGAGAGTGTGGCTTCATCTATCCCTCAATGAGAGAGTGTGGCTTCATCTATCCCTCAATGAGAGAGTGTGGCTTCATCCATTCCTCAATGAGGGGGCGTGGCTTCATCCATCCCTCAATGAGGGGGCGTGGCTCCGTCCATCCCTCAACAGTGTCGGACTGGCCCACAGCGGACACTGGGGAATTTGCTGAGGGTCCTTATCATTAAATCTTGGATCGTCTATCAGCTTGAAGTGGACCAAAACCCGTTAAGAAAAAAAAAAAATATAATGTAATAATAATAATAATTTTCTTGATAATAAGAAATAATAAAAATAATAATAATAGAAAAGAAAAGATTCCACGGCCGCTACATTGCCTCCCCTCCGGGGTATCTGCCCCGTTGTGTGAAACCCCCACCAGGTCACCTGATCTGACTTACCCTTCCCCGGTCCCCTGGCGCATGCGCGGCCTCTCATCCAATCAGCGCGCTCGGATCAGCTCCCTCCCTGTCCTCTAAGAGCTCATCTAAAGCAAGCAGATCCGAGTGCGCTGATTGGATGAGAGGCCGCGCATGCGCCATCGGACCGGGGAAGGGTAAGTCAGGTCAGGTGACCTGGGGGGGGGGGGGGTTTCACACATCTCCGATCGGGGTGCCCTCGAGCCAAGGACCTTAACCCGAGATAGTCAGATTCCTGGGTTTGGTCGCACCTCAAAGCAGATCTTCAGATAGGAAAAGCTTCTGATGAAAGGCTCTTGCCATTCAAATTAATATCTGCCTGTTGGTGTCAGACTGTCCCACCGGGACACCGGGGAATTCCCCAGTCAGTCCTTAAACCGGACCTTCACCATGATTTATTGAAAAGCCCAAACCCTTATAAAACGTTTCCCCAGTATCTAAAGTTAATATATTTTAGGTTTTTAGTCACTTATTATTCTTTCCCCCACTGGGCTGCAACTCTGTTCAGGACTTTAGGATACGGGCGCTGCCATCTTGACTCAGAAGCATCACACTTACTGAGGAGAGGAGAGCGGGATAAAGTGCAGGGGGCGGGGTTATAGCTGTGCTTTGCTCAGACAGAGCAGAGCTCGGGTCAGGGAAAGGTCAGCAATCCCAGAATGCAGAGCGGCACAGTCAGAAGACACTTCCTGTTTGCAGGCTGCCTGATGCTCCGCCATCTTGGATTTTTAAAGACTCATAACATGCAATAGATGCAGGTAGGGTGATTTTTAATGTGAGCAATGTGTATGTACAGGGTGTGGGGAACATATAAGATAGGCTCTTATTCAGGGTGAGGGTCCGGATTAATGTGAGCAATCTGTATGTACAGGGTGTGGGAAACATATAAGATAGGCTCTTATTCAGGGTGAAGGTCCAGATTAATGTGAGCAATCTGTATGTACAGGGTGTGGGAAACATATAAGATAGGCTTTTATTCAGGATGAGGGTCCGGATTAATGTGGACAATCTGTATGTACAGGGTGTGGGAAACATACAAGATAGGCTCTTATTCAGGGTGAAGGTCCGGATTAATGTGAGCAATCTGTATGTACAGGGGGAAACATATAAGATAGGCTCTTATTCAGGGTGAAGGTCCGGATTGATGTGGGCAATCTTTATGTACAGGGTGTGGGGAACATATAAGATAGGCTCTTATTAGGGTGAGGGTCCGGATTAATGTGGGCAATCTATATGTACAGGGGGGAAACATATAAGATAGGCTCTTATTCAGGGTGAGGGTCCGGATTAATGTGAGCAATCTGTATGTACAGGGTGTGGGAAACATATAAGATAGGCTTTTATTCAGGATGAGGGTCCGGATTAATGTGGGCAATCTGTATGTACAGGGTGTGGGAAACATACAAGATAGGCTCTTATTCAGGTTGAAGGTCCGGATTAATGTAGGCAATCTGTATGTACAGGGTGGAAGAAACATATAAGATAGACTCTTATTCAGGTTGAAGGTCCGGATTAATGTGGGCAATCTGTATGCACGGGGGGGGGGGGGGGAACATACAAGATAGGCTCTTATTCAGGGTGAAGGTCCGGATTGATGTGGGCAATCTGTATGTACAGGGTGTGGGGAACATATAAGATAGGCTCTTATTTAGGGTGAGGGTCCGGATTAATGTGGGCAATCTGTATGTACAGGGGGGAAACATATAAGATAGGCTCTTATTCAGGGTGAGGGTCTGGATTAATGTGAGCAATCTGTATGTACAGGGTGTGGGAAACATATAAGATAGGCTTTTATTCAGGATGAGGGTCCGGATTAATGTGGGCAATCTGTATGTACAGGGTGTGGGAAACATACAAGATAGGCTCTTATTCAGGTTGAAGGTCCGGATTAATGTAGGCAATCTGTATGTACAGGGTGGAGGAAACATATAAGATAGACTCTTATTCAGGTTGAAGGTCCGGATTAATGTGGGCAATCTGTATGCACGGGGGGGGGGGGGACATACAAGATAGGCTCATATTCAGGGTGAAGGTCTGGATTAATGTGGGCAATCTGTATGTACAGGGTGTGGGAAACATACAAGACAGGCCCTTATTCAGGGTGAGGGTCCGGATTAATGTGAGCAATCTGTATGTACAGGGTGTGGGAAACATACAAGATAGGCTCTTATTCAGGGTGAGGGTCCGGATTAATGTGAGCAATCTGTATGTACAGGGTGTGGGAAACATACAAGATAGGCTCTTATTCAGGGTGAGGGTCCGGATTAATGTGAGCAATCTGTATGTACAGGGTGTGGGAAACATACAAGATAGGCTCTTATTCAGGGTGAAGGTCCGGATTAATGTGAGCAATCTGTATGTACAGGGTGTGGGAAACATACAAGATAGGCTCTTATTCAGGGTGAAGGTCCGGATTAATGTGAGCAATCTGTATGTACAGGGTGTGGGAAACATACAAGTTAGGCTCTTATTCAGGGTGAGGGTCCGGATTAATGTGAGCAATCTGTATGTACAGGGGGAAACATATAAGATAGGCTCTTATTCAGGGTGAAGGTCCGGATTGATGTGGGCAATCTTTATGTACAGGGTGTGGGGAACATATAAGATAGGCTCTTATTAGGGTGAGGGTCTGGATTAATGTGGGCAATCTATATGTACAGGGGGGAAACATATAAGATAGGCTCTTATTCAGGGTGAGGGTCCGGATTAATGTGAGCAATCTGTATGTACAGGGTGTGGGAAACATATAAGATAGGCTCTTATTCAGGGTGAGGGTCCGGATTAATGTGAGCAATCTGTATGTACAGGGTGTGGGAAACATATAAGATAGGCTTTTATTCAGGATGAGGGTCCGGATTAATGTGGGCAATCTGTATGTACAGGGTGTGGGAAACATACAAGATAGGCTCTTATTCAGGTTGAAGGTCCGGATTAATGTAGGCAATCTGTATGTACAGGGTGGAAGAAACATATAAGATAGACTCTTATTCAGGTTGAAGGTCCGGATTAATGTGGGCAATCTGTATGCACGGGGGGGGGGGGGAACATACAAGATAGGCTCTTATTCAGGGTGAAGGTCCGGATTGATGTGGGCAATCTGTATGTACAGGGTGTGGGGAACATATAAGATAGGCTCTTATTTAGGGTGAGGGTCCGGATTAATGTGGGCAATCTGTATGTACAGGGGGGAAACATATAAGATAGGCTCTTATTCAGGGTGAGGGTCTGGATTAATGTGAGCAATCTGTATGTACAGGGTGTGGGAAACATATAAGATAGGCTTTTATTCAGGATGAGGGTCCGGATTAATGTGGGCAATCTGTATGTACAGGGTGTGGGAAACATACAAGATAGGCTCTTATTCAGGTTGAAGGTCCGGATTAATGTAGGCAATCTGTATGTACAGGGTGGAGGAAACATATAAGATAGACTCTTATTCAGGTTGAAGGTCCGGATTAATGTGGGCAATCTGTATGCACGGGGGGGGGGACATACAAGATAGGCTCATATTCAGGGTGAAGGTCTGGATTAATGTGGGCAATCTGTATGTACAGGGTGTGGGAAACATACAAGACAGGCCCTTATTCAGGGTGAGGGTCCGGATTAATGTGAGCAATCTGTATGTACAGGGTGTGGGAAACATACAAGATAGGCTCTTATTCAGGGTGAGGGTCCGGATTAATGTGAGCAATCTGTATGTACAGGGTGTGGGAAACATACAAGATAGGCTCTTATTCAGGGTGAGGGTCCGGATTAATGTGAGCAATCTGTATGTACAGGGTGTGGGAAACATACAAGATAGGCTCTTATTCAGGGTGAAGGTCCGGATTAATGTGAGCAATCTGTATGTACAGGGTGTGGGAAAACATACAAGATAGGCTCTTATTCAGGGTGAAGGTCCGGATTAATGTGAGCAATCTGTATGTACAGGGTGTGGGAAACATACAAGATAGGCTCTTATTCAGGGTGAGGGTCCGGATTAATGTGAGCAGTCTGTATGTACAGGGTGTGGGAAACATATAAGATAGGCTCTTATTCAGGGTGAGGGTCTGGATTAATGTGAGCAGTCTGTATGTACAGCATGTGGGAAACATATAAGATAGGCTCTTATTCAGGGTGAGGGTCTGGATTAATGTGAGCAGTCTGTATGTACAGGGTGTGGGAAACATATAAGATAGGCTCTTATTCAGGGTGAGGGTCCGGATTAATGTGAGCAGTCTGTATGTACAGGGTGTGGGAAACATACAAGATAGGCTCTTATTCAGGGTGAAGGTCCGGATTAATGTGGGCAATCTGTATGTACAGGGTGTGGGAAACATACAAGATAGGCTCTTATTCAGGTGAGGGTCCGGATTAATGTGAGCAATCTGTATGTACAGGGTGTGGGAAACATACAAGATAGGCTCTTATTCAGGGTGAAGGTCCGGATTAATGTGAGCAATCTGTATGTACAGGGTGTGGGAAACATATAAGATAGGCTCTTATTCAGGGTGAAGGTCCGGATTAATGTGAGCAATCTGTATGTACAGGGTTTGGGAAACATATAAGATAGGCTCTTATTCAGGGTGAGGGTCCGGATTAATGTGAGCAGTCTGTATGTACAGGGTGTGGGAAACATACAAGATAGGCTCTTATTCAAGGTGAGGGTCCGGATTAATGTGAGCAGTCTGTATGTACAGGGTGTGGGAAACATATAAGACAGGCTCTTATTAGGGTGAGGGTCCGGATTAATGTGGGCAATCTGTATGTACAGGGGGGAAACATATAAGATAGGCTCTTATTCAGGGTGAGAGTCCGGATTAATGTGAGCAATCTGTATGTACAGGGTGTGGGAAACATATAAGATAGGCTTTTATTCAGGATGAGGGTCCGGATTAATGTGGGCAATCTGTATGTACAGGGTGTGGGAAACATACAAGATAGGCTCTTATTCAGGTTGAAGGTCCGGATTAATGTAGGCAATCTGTATGTACAGGGTGGAGGAAACATATAAGATAGACTCTTATTCAGGTTGAAGGTCCGGATTAATGTGGGCAATCTGTATGCACGGGGGGGGGGGGACATACAAGATAGGCTCTTATTCAGGTTGAAGGTCCGGATTAATGTGGGCAATCTGTATGCACGGGGGGGGGGAACATACAAGATAGGCTCTTATTCAGGGTGAAGGTCCGGATTGATGTGGGCAATCTGTATGTACAGGGTGTGGGGAACATATAAGATAGGCTCTTATTTAGGGTGAGGGTCCGGATTAATGTGGGCAATCTGTATGTACAGGGGGGAAACATATAAGATAGGCTCTTATTCAGGGTGAGGGTCCGGATTAATGTGAGCAATCTGTATGTACAGGGTGTGGGAAACATATAAGATAGGCTCTTATTCAGGTGAGGGTCCGGATTAATGTGAGCAATCTGTATGTACAGGGTGTGGGAAACATACAAGATAGGCTCTTATTCAGGGTGAAGGTCCGGATTAATGTGAGCAATCTGTATGTACAGGGTTTGGGAAACATATAAGATAGGCTCTTATTCAGGGTGAGGGTCCGGATTAATGTGAGCAGTCTGTATGTACAGGGTGTGGGAAACATACAAGATAGGCTCTAATTCAGGGTGAGTGTCCGGATTAATGTGGGCAATCTGTATGTACAGGTTGTGGGAAACATATAAGATAGGCTCTTATTCAGGGTGAGGGTCGGATTAATGTGAGCAATCTGTATGTACAGGGGGGAAACATATAAGACAGGCTCTTATTCAGGGTGAAGGTCCGGATTAATGTGGGCAATCTGTATGTACAGGGAGTGGGAAACATATAAGATAGGCTCTTATTCAGGGTGAGGGTCCGGATTAATATCTGCCTGTTGGTGTCAGACTGTCCCACCAGGACACTGGGAATTCCCCAGTTGGAGCACTATTGCAAAAAAAAATAGCCAATGATTAAAATCTATATAAATATGCTGGATGGCGGGGGGAGGGGTCATTTATACACCCAGCATCAAGAGATATCCAGCCAGGCTCCTCCTTTTTATTTTAACGGAAGGAAGAGGAAATCTGGGGTGACAGGTTCTGTCCCCCCTGATAGACTTAGGGCCTAATTCATGAAGGAATAGTGCCAGGTAGCGCTTGTAAATGACAGGTAGCGTCAGGTAGAACCTTGTAAATGACATGTAGCGCCAGGTGGCGCCTTGTAAATGACAGGTAGCGCCAGGTAGCACCTTGTAAATGACAGGTAGCGCCAGGTAGCGCCTTGGAAATGACAGGTAGCGCCAGGTAGCACCTTGTAAATGACAGGTAGCGTCAGGTAGCGCCTTGGAAATGACAGGTAGCGCCAGGTAGCGCCTTGGAAATGACAGGTAGCATCAGGTAGCGCCTTGGAAATGACAGGTAGCGTCAGGTAGCGCCTTGTAAATGACAGGTAGCGTCAGGTAGCGCCTTGTAAATGACAGGTAGCGTCAGGTAGCGCCTTGTAAATGACAGGTAGCGTCAGGTAGCGCCTTGTAAATGACAGGTAGCATCAGGTAGCGCCTTGGAAATGACAGGTAGCGTCAGGTAGCGCCTTGTAAATGACAGGTAGCGCCAGGTAGCGCCTTGTAAATGACAGGTAGCGTTAGGTAGCGCCTTGTAAATGACAGGTAGCGCCAGGTGGCGCCTTGTAAATGACAGGTAGTGTCAGGTAGAGCCTTGTAAATGACAGGTAGCGTCAGGTAGCGCCTTGTAAATGACAGGTAGCGCCAGGTAGCGCCTTGGAAATGACAGGTAGCGCCAGGTAGCACCTTGTAAATGACAGGTAGCGTCAGGTAGCGCCTTGGAAATGACAGGTAGCGCCAGGTAGCGCCTTGGAAATGACAGGTAGCATCAGGTAGCGCCTTGGAAATGACAGGTAGCGTCAGGTAGCGCCTTGTAAATGACAGGTAGCATCAGGTAGCGCCTTGTAAATGACAGGTAGCGTCAGGTAGCGCCTTGTAAATGACAGGTAGCGTCAGGTAGCGCCTTGTAAATGACAGGTAGCGTCAGGTAGAGCCTTGTAAATGACAGGTAGCATCAGGTAGCGCCTTGGAAATGACAGGTAGCGTCAGGTAGCGCCTTGTAAATGACAGGTAGCGCCAGGTAGCGCCTTGTAAATGACAGGTAGCGTCAGGTAGCGCCTTGTAAATGACAGGTAATGTGAAAGAAAGAAGAAAATAGAGAGAAGAAGGTAAATTGAGAGGGAAGGGAATACGGAAGAAAGAGAGAAGCATAAGCTTAATGCAGACCTTGGCCTCGATTCAATAAAAGGTAGAAAAAAATTCTCATGGTAGTAAAAAATCCAATTCATGAGAAAAAGGCCTGAGAATGTCACTGTTACTGAATCACTAGATAAAAAGACAATGAAAGTCAAGACAAGGATAGAGTTCTCATCTTATCTATCTATCTATCTATCTATCTATCTATCTATCTATCTATCTATCTCATATCTATCTATCTATCCCATATCTATCTATCTATCTATCTATCTATCTATCTATCTATCTATCTATCTATCTATCTCATATCTATCTATCTATCCCATATCTATCTATCTATCTATCTATCTATCTATCTATCTATCTCATATCTATCTATCTATCCCATATCTATCTATCTATCTATCTATCTATCTATCTATCTATCTATCTCATATCTATCTATCTCATATCTATCTATCTATCTATCTATCTATCTATCTATCTATCTATCCCATATCTATCTATCTATCTATCTATCTATCTATCTATCTATCTCATATCTATCTATCTATCTATCTATCTCATATCTATCTATCTCATATCTATCTATCTATCTATCTATCTATCTATCTATCTATCTATCTCATATCTATCTATCTATCTATCTATCTATCCCATATCTATCTATCTATCTATCTATCTATCTATCTATCTATCTATCTCATATCTATCTATCTATCTATCTATCTATCCCATATCTATCTATCTATCTATCTATCTATCTATCTATCTATCTATCTCATATCTATCTATCTATCTATCTATCTATCTATCTATCTATCTATCTCATATCTATCTATCTATCTATCTATCTATCTATCTATCTATCTATCTATCTAATATCTATCTATATCTATCTATCTATCTATCTATCTATCTATCTATCTATCTATCTCATATCTATCTATCTATCTCATATCTATCTATCT
>CM051244.1:7091375-7118875 GCA_027917425.1 Gastrophryne carolinensis
TCTATCTATCTATCTCATATCTATCTATCTATCTATCTATCTATCTATCTATCTATCTCATATCTATCTATCTATCTATCTATCTATCTATCTATCTATCTATCTATTTATCTATCCCATATCTATCTATCTATCTATCTATCTATCTATCTATCTATCTATCTATCTCTCTGTACATCGCTGCGGCCCATGTTGGTGCTTTATAGCAGTATTAGCAGTAATGGGGGGCTGTCAGGGGCCCCGGGCCCTCGTCTCATGAGGAGGTTTTTATCCTCTGCTCAGACATCAGCAGTGAAGGATCGTTCATTATCGGCCCTTTGAAGTCGGGGCCACGGTCTGCTAAATAAAACTCCTAAGTGCAATTACTGCGCCGCCGCCGCGAAACCCAATCCCGGGAGCCGCAATAAGCGCTGGGCCCTGATTGGACAGCGGCGACCCGGCCTGGATAATGTGTCCCCGGCAATTGTCTGCTCCCGGAGACAGAGAAGCATTGAGGGTGCCCGGGGACCCCTATAAATGGGGCGGGGGTAAGGGTGCGGGCAACCCTCGCCATAGCATTGGGCCCCGCTTGTCAGGGGGCCCCTTAGCTCATTAGAAGCAGCTGCATCTTACTAAATGTGTTTGATTGGGGCCCCCAGACACATGGAGCCCCAACAATGATAAGCCCGTCCCCCGGCAACAGTGGTGACAGTTAGTGCACCGCTTAAAGAGGAGCAAAACTCAGCTCGAGTCTATAGGACTCTATAGTTCATTATTCTTTTTTTTGCTGTAAAATTCATTATTCTTTTTTTTGCTCTTTTTTTGCTGTAAAATTCATCATTTTTTTTTCTGCTCTTTTCTTGCTGTAAAATTCATTATTCTATTTTTTTTTTTGCTCGTTTCTTACTCCAAAATTCATTATTCTTTTTTTTCCTCTTTTTTTGCTGTAAAATTCATTATTCTTTTTTTTTGCTCTTTTTTTGCTGTAAATGTCATTATTTTTTTTTTTTTTTTGCTCTTTTCTTGCTGTAAAATTCATTATTCTTTTTTTTTTTTTTGCTCTTTTCTTGCTGTAAAATTCATTATTCTTTTTTTCTGCTCTTTTCTTGCTGTAAAATTAATTATTCTTTTTTTTGCTCTTTTCTTGCTGTAAAATTAATTATTCTTTATTTTGCTCTTTTCTTGCTGTAAAATTCATTATTCTTTTTTTTGCTCTTTTCTTGCTGTAAAATTCATTATTCTTTTTTTTTTGCTCTTTTCTTGCTGTAAAATTCATTATTCTTTTTTTTGCTCTTTTCTTGCTGTAAAATTCATTATTCTTTTTTTTTGCTCTTTTCTTGCTGTAAAATTCATTATTCTTTTTTTTTTGCTCTTTTCTTGCTGTAAAATTCATTATTCTTTTTTTTGCTCTTTTCTTGCTGTAAAATTCATTATTATTATTTTTTTGCTCTTTTCTTGCTCCAAATTTTATTTATTTATTTTTTTGCTCTTTTCTTGCTGTAAAATTCATTATTCTTTTTTTTTTTTTTTTTTTTTGCTCTTTTCTTGCTGTAACATTCATTATTCTTTCTTTTTTTTGCTCTTTTCTTGCTGTAAAATTCATTATTCTTTTTTGGCTCTTTTCTTGCTGTAAAATTCATCATTCTTTTTTTGCACTTTTCTTGCTGTAAAAATCATTCTTTTTTTTTATTTTTATTTTTTTGTTGTTTTCTTGCTCCAAAATTCGTTATTCTTTTTTTGGAGGGGTAGGTTAGTTTACCTCTTTATGGGACATCCCGAATGGTAACCCCTCGGATCGCCCGATCCTCTCACCTCTTCTATGAGCTCTAAGGGGCCGCATTCCCATCATGCCTCTAGCCAGGCGCGCACCTACGCCAGGTCTTTCATGAATGGCTGTTTTTTTGCTCTTCTCTTGCTCCAAAATGTATTATTATTTATTTATTTATTTTGCCCTTTTCTTGCTCCAAAATTTATTATTATTTATTTATTTTTTGCTCTTTTCTTGCTCCAAAATGTATTATTATTTATTTATTTTTTGCTCTTTTTTTGCTCCAAAATGTATTATTTATTTATTTTTTTGGTCTTTTCTTGCACCAAAATTCATTATTCTTTTTTTTTTGGTCTTTTCTTTCTCCAAAATTCATTATTCTTTTTTTTTTTTGCTCTTTTCTTTCTCCAAAATTAAATTCAAAAAGAATTATGTATTTTAGAGCGAGAAAATAGCAAAAAAAAAAAAAGAATAATGTCTTTTAGAGCAAGAAAAGAACAAAAAAAAAAGAATAATGTATTTTAGAGCAAGAAACGAGCAAAAAAATGTATTTTTAGAGCGAGAAAAGAATAAATACAAAAACAAAAATAAAACAAAACTAAAAAAGAATAATGTATTTTTAGAGCAGGAAAATAGCAAAAAAATAAGAATAATGTATTTTAGAGCAAGAAAAGAGCAAAAAAAAAAGGAATAATGTATTTTTAGAGCAAGAAAAGAGCAAAAAAAGTATAATGTATTTTAGAGCGAGAAAAGAGAAGAAAAAAAAAAAAAAGAATAATGTATTTTTAGAGCGAGAAAAGAACAAAAAAAAAGTATAATGTATTTTAGAGCGAGAAAAGAGCAAAAAAAATGTATTTTTAGAACGCGAAAAGAGCGACAAATAAAGAGTTATTTATTTTAGAGCGAGAAATTTTTTTTTGCTCTTTTCTTGCTGTAAAATTCATTATTATTATTTTTTTGCTCTTTTCTTGCTCCAAATTTTATTTATTATTTTTTTGCTCTTTTCTTGCTCCAAAATTTCTTTTTCTTTTTTTTTTGCTCTTTTCTGGCTGTAAAATAAAATTTTTTGTGCTGTTTTGTTACTCCAAAATTCATTATTCTTTTTTTTGCTCCTTTCTTATTCAAAATTCATTGATCTTTTTTTTTTTGCTCTTTTCTTGATCCAAAATTCATTATTCTTTTTTTTTTTTTGCTTTTTTCTTGCTGTAAAATACGTTGTTTTTTTTTCTTTTCTCACTCTAAAAATACATTAGTTAAAGGAGACCTCCGCCAGTATGGGGAGAATGTGATGCTAAGGTGTCACAGCTCCATTCAAATTTTGTTAGAGCGACCAAGGAAATCTGATCGGCACGAGCGTCGCTGATTGGCTGAGCGTCCCGCGCATTCGCCGCAGGAAAGGTGAGTTTAGGGGTGATCCCGGGCGATACGCGTGGCGGGGCATCCCAAACTGAGAAGCCGGTTCGCAGGCCCTCGGCCATGAAATGGTTAAGCCGTCGGTGACCTAAGAGCGCTCAGCGTTTTTTTTTCTTGTTCTGCTGCGATTACGCATCAGAAAGCGTTCCGCTCGACTGGCGGTAACCCACAATGCCCCGGGGCTTGCTTGGACAGCTCTGCACTCTTGACCCGACACGGCGAGCGGGGAAGTGTTCGCGCAGGTAGGGGCTCACCTACCCCCCTGCTTGGAGCTATTCATGGTGGCTTCTCACCTCCATCGACCCGGACGAGCTGACGAGAGACGCACTAAACACCAAGGTCACCTGCATTCTCCCCATACTGGCGGAGGTCTCCTTTAACAGATGTATTTTTAGAGCGAGAAAAGGGCAAAAAAACAAAATAAAAAAGAATAATGTATTTTTAGAGCAAAAAAAAAATGTATTTTAGAGCAATAAAAAAAAACACATAAAAGTAAATAAGAATAATGTATTTTAGAGCGACAAAAGAGCAAGAATAATGAATTTTAGAGCAAGAAAAGAGCAAAAAAAAAAGAATAATGAATTTTAGAGCAAGAAAAGATAAAAAAAAAAGAATAATGAATTTTAGAGCAAGAAAAGAACAAATAATAATAATATTGCATTTTTAGAGCAAGAAAATAGTAAACAAATGTATTTTAGAGCAAGAAAAGAGCAAAAAAAAAAGAATAATGAACTTCAGAGCAAGAAAAGAGCAAAAAATAATAATAATGAATTTTAGAGCAAGAAAAGTGCAAAAAAAAAAGAATAATGTATTTTAGAGCAAGAAAAGAGTAAAAAAAATTATTTTAGAGCAAGAAAAGTGCAAAAAAAAAAGAATATTGAATTTTGCAGCAAGAAATGAGCAAAAAAAAAAAAAAAAGAATAATGAATTTGGAGCAAGAAAAGAGCAAAGAAAAAACGGTGGGGGAACCTCTTCTCTGACCATGACCTGAATGTCGGGGAGGTCCACGATAACGGTCGGGGAACCTCTTCTTTCACCATAACCTGAATGTCGGGGAGGTCCATGATAACGGCTGGGGAACCTCTTCTCTGACCATGACCTGAATGTCGGGGAGGTCCATGATAACGGCGGGGGAACCTCTTCTCTGACCATGACCTGAATGTCGGGGAGGTCCATGATAACGGCGGGGGAACCTCTTCTCTGACCATGACCTGAATGTCGGGGAGGACCATGATAACTGGGGGGGAACCTCTGCTCTGACCATGACCTGAATGTCGGGGAGGTCCATGATAACAGTGGGGGAACCTCTTCTCTGACCATGACCTGAATGTCGGGGAGGTCCATGATAACAGTGGGGGAACCTCTTCTCTGACCATGACCTGAATGTCGGGGAGGACCATGATAACTGGGGGGGAACCTCTTCTCTGACCATGACCTGAATGTCGGGGAGGTCCATGATAACGGTGGGGGAACCTCTTCTCTGACCACAATCTGAATGTTGGGGAGGTCCATGATGACAGTGGGGAAAGCTCTTCTATGATCATGACTTTAACGTCAGGGAGGTCCACGATAATGGTGGGGGAACCTCTTCTCTAACCATGGCCAGAATGTCGGGGAGGTCCATGATAACGGCGGGGGAACCTCTTCTCTAACTATGACCTGAATGTCGGGGAGGACCATGATAACTGTGGGGGAACCTCTTCTCTGACCATGACCTGAATGTCGGGGAGGTCCATGATAACGGTGTGGGAACCTGTTCTCTGACCATGATCTTAATGTCGGGGAGGTCCATGATAACGGTGGGAGAATCTCTTCTCTGACCATGATCTGAATGTCAGGGAGGTCCATGATAACAGTGGGGGAATCTCTTCTCTGACCATGACCTGAATGTCAGGGAGGTCCATGATAACGGTGGGGGAATCTCTTCTCTGACCATGATCTGAATGTCAGGGAGGTCCATGATAACAGTGGGGGAATCTCTTCTCTGACCATGACCTGAATGTCGGGGAGGTCCATGATAACGGTGGGGGAACCTCTTCTCTGACCATGACCCTAATGTTGGGGAGGTCCCTGATAACGGTGGGGGAATCTCTTCTCTGACCATGACCTGAATGTTGGGGAGATCCATGATAACGGTGGTGGAACCTCTTCTCTGACTATGACCTGAATGTTGGGGAGGTCCATGATAACGGCTGGGGAACCTCTTCTCTGACCATGACCTGAATGTCGGGGAGGACCATGATAACTGGGGGGGAACCTCTTCTCTGACCATGACCTGAATGTCGGGGAGGTCCATGATAACGGTGGGGGAACCTCTTCTCTGACCATGACCTGAATGTCGGGGAGGTCCATGATAACGGTGGGGGAACCTCTTCTCTGACCATGGCCTGAATGTCGGGGAGGTCCATGATAACGGCTGGGGAACCTCTTCTCTGACCATGACCTGAATGTCGGGGAGGTCCATGATAACGGTGGGGGAACCTCTTCTCTGACCATGACCTGAATGTCGGGGAGGTCCATGATAACGGCAGGGGAACCTCTTCTCTGACCATGACCTGAATGTCGGGGAGGACCATGATAACTGGGGGGCACCCTCTGCTCTGACCATGACCTGAATGTCGGGGAGGTCCATGATAACAGTGGGGGAACCTCTTCTCTGACCATGACCTGAATGTCGGGGAGGTCCATGATAACAGTGGGGGAACCTCTTCTCTGACCATGACCTGAATGTCGGGGAGGACCATGATAACTGGGGGGGGGAACCTCTTCTCTGACCATGACCTGAATGTCGGGGAGGTCCATGATAACGGTGGGGGAACCTCTTCTCTGACCACAATCTAAATGTTGGGGAGGTCCATGATGACAGTGGGGAAAGCTCTTCTATGATCATGACTTTAATGTCAGGGAGGTCCACGATAATGGTGGGGGAACCTCTTCTCTAACCATGGCCAGAATGTCGGGGAGGTCCATGATAACGGCGGGGGAACCTCTTCTCTAACTATGACCTGAATGTCGGGGAGGACCATGATAACTGTGGGGGAACCTCTTCTCTGACCATGACCTGAATGTCGGGGAGGTCCATGATAACGGTGTGGGAACCTGTTCTCTGACCATGATCTTAATGTCGGGGAGGTCCATGATAACGGTGGGAGAATCTCTTCTCTGACCATGATCTGAATGTCAGGGAGGTCCATGATAACAGTGGGGGAACCTCTTCTCTGACCATGACCTGAATGTCAGGGAGGTCCATGATAACGGTGGGGGAATCTCTTCTCTGACCATGATCTGAATGTCAGGGAGGTCCATGATAACAGTGGGGGAATCTCTTCTCTGACCATGACCTGAATGTCAGGGAGGTCCATGATAACGGTGGGGGAATCTCTTCTCTGACCATGATCTGAATGTCAGGGAGGTCCATGATAACAGTGGGGGAATCTCTTCTCTGACCATGACCTGAATGTCGGGGAGGTCCATGATAACGGTGGGGGAACCTCTTCTCTGACCATGACCCTAATGTTGGGGAGGTCCCTGATAACGGTGGGGGAATCTCTTCTCTGACCATGACCTGAATGTTGGGGAGATCCATGATAACGGTGGTGGAACCTCTTCTCTGACTATGACCTGAATGTTGGGGAGGTCCATGATAACGGTGGGGGAACCTCTTCTCTGACCATGACCTGAATGTCAGGGAGGTCCATGATAACGGTGGGGGAACCTCTTCTCTGTGGACCTGGGGCAGGTGACCATGTTGGGGTGACGCCTCTGGGTGACACATCTAAAGTTGTCATTTTCCCATATAAATTAGTAGCCGTCGCTGATAATTTATTAATGGCGGAGCCCAAGCAGGGGAGGGGGATCTCAGGTAAGCCCTGTGGGGGGGAGACAAGCGGGGGAGCGCGATAAGAAGAAATAACATCGCTACTTGTGTTTTCTCAGTAATTATTCATGAAGAGAACCAGTCTCCTTCCAATTACACGTTCGCCCCCGCTGTGCCGAGGAGTGCCACCCCGCGCCGATTCCTACACGTCAAAGAGGCAGTCAAAGCCTAACGATGCCAGGTAAGCTCAGCTCCTGCCTGACGGAAAGGGTTAAAGCATCCGTCGCGAAGATTAATGGGACAGTCTGGGCTCTTTAAAGTGGACCAAAACCAAGGAATTTCACTCACCGTGGGTTTTGGTCTACTTCCTGCCCACTGGACTCCATGGGAACGAGCCTGCGGACTGGGAGGTAAGTAACCTTTTTTTTTCCTAAAATTGGACCTAAACTCTTTAAAGCGGACCACAACCCAGGTTTTTCGCCCACTTAGCTTTTGGTGTGCATTATCGGGATGCTCCTGCGTGTGTGTGTGTGTGAAACCCCCAGGATCAGCTGATTACTCAACTCGACCCACGCTCCCACGGTGCATGTGCTCCTATCCAATCAGAAATCACCAGTGTGGAACCGATTTTGTTTAGCTGAAGCTGAAGCCAATGCCAGCCATTCAAGTATGATGGCAGCGGGTGCATGCATCAGCTAGAGGAGTGCCAGGGGGATGCTGCCCGAGATTTGTGCATGCACCGTGGGATCGGTTCCTAAAGTGAGTATATGGACAATCAGGATTAGGGAACCACAAATCAGGACCTGGCCCCAGATGCGTTTCCAGGGTCCAATTTAAATATGCAAACACTAGGGCTTAGTGCCCTAGACCCTTGCCACTACCCCCTCCAAATAGGAGCACCAACACATCATGAAAAAAAAAGTTTCATTTTATTATAAGGCATCAAAAAGGTAAATAATAAAAACAAACATATACAACACACACAACACTTATTAAAACTACGACTGCATCCATCCAACCAATACTCTGTCTAATGCAAATCATTAACAATTTTTGTGAAAAATGCCAATATGCATATAATTATTATTATTATTCCCCTGGGAAAAGGCTACCAAATATCTGATTCAATGCCACTAACCTATCTGCAACATGATTTCTTATATGTATAACCATATACAATTCAATTAATTGATGTTCTTAATTATTTATTTGTTATACATTTAATAACAGGTTATAGTCTAATAATAAGGGTCTAATAAGGGTCCAATTTAAATGTTGAGCTGGGGAACCCACGGTGCATGTGCTGGAGCTTCCGCCAATCTGCATTTATTGCTGTGCATCTAGCTGCAGGTGCGCGCATAAGCTAGAGGAGTGTCGGGGGGGGGATGCCGCTGGAGGTCTGCGCGTGCACTGTGGGATTGAATCCCATGGTCAGAGAAGAGGTTCCCCACCATTATCATGGACCTCCCCGACATTCAGGTCATGGTCAGAGAAAAGTTTCCCCCACCGCTATCATGGACCACCCGGATATTTAGGCCTTGGTCAAAGAAGAGGTTCCCCCACCGTTATCATGGACCTCCCCGACATTCAGGTCATGGTCAGAGAAGAGGTTCCCCCACCGTTATCATGTACCTCCCCGACATTCAGGTCATTGTCCGAGAAGAGGTTCCCCCACCGTTATCATGGACCTCCCCGACATTCAGGTCATGGTCAGAGAAGAGGTTCCACTACCGTAATCATGGACCTCCCCAACATTCAGGCCATGGTCAGAGAGGAGGTTCCCCCACCGTTATCATGGACCTCCCCAACATTCAGGCCATGGTCAGAGAAAAGGTTCCCCCACCGTTATCATGGACCTTCCCGACATTCAGGGCATGGTCAGAGAAAAGGTTACCCCACCGTCATCATGGAGCTCCCTGACATTCAGGTCATGGTAATAGAAGAGGTTCCCTTCCATTATCATGGACTTTTCCGACATTTAGGTCATGGTCAGAAAAGTGGTTCCCCCACCGTTATCATGGACCACCCAACATTCAGGTTATGGTCAGAGAAGAGGTTCCACTACGGTTATCATGGACCTCCTCGACATTCAGGTCATGGTCAGAGAAGAGGTTCCACTACCGTTATCATGGACCTTCCCGACATTCAGGTTATGGTCAGAGAAGAGGTTCCCCCACCATTATCATGGACCTCCCCAACATTCAGGTCATGGTCAGAGAAAATGTTCCACTACCGTTATCATGGACCCCTCTGACATTCAGGTCATGGTCAGAGAAGAGGTTCCCCCACCGTTATCATGGACCTTCCTGATATTCAAGTCATGGCCAGAGAAGAGGTTCCCCCACAGTTATCATGGACCTCCCCAACATTCAGGTCATGGTCCGAGAAGAGGTTCCCCCACCGTTATCATGGACCTCTCCGACATTCAGGTCATGGTCAGAGCAGAGGTTCCCCCACCGTTATCATGGACCTCCCTGACATTCAGGTCATGGTCAGAGAAGAGGTTCCCTTCCATTATCATGGACTTTCCCGACATTTAGGTCATGATCAGAGAAGAGGTTCCCCCACCATTCATGGACCTCCCCGACATTCAGGTCATGGTCAGAGAAGAGGTTCCACTACTGTTATCATGGACCTCCCCGACATTCAGGTAATGGTCAGAGAAGAGGTTCCCCCACCGTTACCATGGACATTCAGGTCATGGTTAGAGAAGAGGTTCCCCCACCATTATCATGGTCCTCCCCAACATTCAGGTCATGGTCAGAGAGGAGGTTCCCCCATTGTTATCATGGACCTCCCCGACATTCAGGTCATGGTCAGAGAGGAGGTTCTCCCACCGTTATCATGGACCTCCTCGACATTCAGGTCATGGTCAGAGAAGAGGTTCCCCCACCGTTATCATGGACCTCCCCGACATTCAGGCCATGGTCAGAGAAGAGGTTCCCCCACTGTTATCATGGACATCCCTGACATTCAGGTCATGGTTAGAGAAGAGGTTCCCCCCACCGTTATCATGAACCTCCCTGACATTCAGGCCATGGTCAGAGAAGAGGTTCCCCCACCGTTATCATGGACATCCCTGACATTCAGGTCATGGTCAGAGAGAAGTTTCCCCACTTTTATCATGGACCTCCCAGACATTCAGGTTATGGTGAAAGAAGAGGTTCCCCGACCGTTATCGTGGACCTCCCCGACATTCAGGTCATGGTCAGAGCAGAGGTTCCCCCACCGTTATCATGGACCTCCCTGACATTCAGGTCATGGTAATAGAAGAGGTTCCCTTCCATTATCATGGACTTTCCTGACATTTGGTCAGAGAAGAGATTCCCCCACTTTTATAAAGGAACTCCCTGACATTCAGCTCATGGTCAGAGAGGAGGATCCCCCACCGTTATCATGGACCTTCCTGACATTTAGGTCATGGTCAGAAAAGAGGTTCCCCCACCGTTATCAAGAACCTCCCCGGCATTCAGGTCATGGTCAGAGAAACGTTTCCCCCACCGTTATCGTGGACCTCCCCGACATTGAGGCCATGGTCAGAGAAGAGGTTCCCCCACTTTTATCATTCAGGCCATGGTCAGAGAAGAGGTTCACCCTCCATTATCATGGACCTCCCTGACATTCAGGTTATGGTGAAAGAAGAGGCTACCCCACCGTTATCGTGGACCTCCCCGACATTCAGGTCATGGTCAGAGAGAAGTTTTCCCCACTGTTATCATGGACCTCCCCGACATTTAGGTTATGGTGAAAGAAGAAGCTCCCACACTGTTATTGTGGACCTCCCCAACATTTAGGTCATGGTCCGAGAAGAGTTTCCCCCACCGGTATCATGGACCTCCCCAACATTCAGGTCATGGTCAGAGAAGAGATTCCCCCACCGTTACCAAGGACCTCCCCGACATTCAGCTCATGGTTAGAGAGGAGGATCCCCCACCGTTATCATAGACCTCCCCGACATTCAGGTCATGGTCAGAAAAGAGGTTCCCCCACCGTTACCAAGAACCTCCCCGACATTGGGGTCATGGTCAGAGAAAGGATTCCCCCACTGTTATCGTGGACCTCCCCGACATTGAGGTCATGGTCAGAGAAGAGGTTCCCCCACTTTTATCATTCAGGCCAATGTCAGAGAAGAGGTTCACCCTCCATTATCATGGACCTCCCTGACATTCAGGTTATGGTGAAGGAAGAGGCTACCCCACCGTTATCGTGGACCTTCCCGACATTCAGGTCATGGTCAGAGAGAAGTTTCCACCACTGTTATCATGGACCTCTCCGACATTTAGGTTATGGTGAAAGAAGAAGCTCCCACACTGTTATCGTGGACCTCCCTGACATTCAGGTCATGGTCAGAGAGGAGGTTCCCCCACCGTTATCATGGACCTCTCCGACATTCAGGTCATGGACAGAGAAGAGATTCCACCCACCGTTATCAAGGACCTCCTTGACATTCAGCTCATGGTCAGAGAGGAGGATCCCCCACCGTTATCATGGACCTCCCCGACATTCAGGTCATGGTCAGAAAAGAGGTTCCCCCACCGTTATCAAGAACCTCCCCGACATTCAGGTCATGGTCAGAGAAACGTTTCCCCCACCGTTATCGTGGACCTCCCCGACATTGAGGCCATATTCAGAGAAGAGGTTCCCCCACTTTTATCATTCAGGCCATGGTCAGAGAAGAGGTTCCCCCTCCATTATCATGGACCTCCCTGACATTCAGGTTATGGTGAAAGAAGAGGCTCCCCCACCACTATCGTGGACCTCCCCGACATTCAGGTCATGGTCAGAGAGAAGTGGTTCCCCCACTGTTATCATGGACCTCTCCGACATTTAGGTTATGGTGAAAAAAGAAGCTCCCACACTGTTATCGTGGACCTCCCTGACATTCAGGTCATGGTCAGAGAGGAGGTTCCCCCATCGTTATCATGGACCTCCCCGACATTCAGGTCACGGTCAGAGAAGAGGTTCCCCCACCGATATTGTGGACCTCCCCAACATTTAGGTCACGGTCAGAGAAGAGATTCCCCCATTGTCATTATTGACCTCCCAACATTTAGGTCATGGTCAGAGAAAAGGTTCCCCCATAATTATCATGGACGTCCCCAACATTCAGGTCACGGTCAGAGAAGAGGTTCCTCCACCGTTATCATGGACGTCCCCAAAATTTAGGTAATGGACAGAGAAGAGGTTTCCCCACCGTTATCCTGAACCTCTCCGACATTCAGGTCATGGTCAGAGAAGAGATTCCCCCACCGTTATCATGGACCTCCCCGACATTCAGCTCATGGTCAGAGAGGAGGATCCCCCACAGTTATCATGGACCTCCCCGACATTCAGGTCATGGTCAGAAAAGAGGTTCCCCCACCGTTATCAAGGACCTCCCTGACATTCAGGTCATGGTCAGAGAAGAGGTTCCCCTACCGTTATCATGGACCTCCTCGACATTCAGGTTAAGGTTAGAGAAGAGGTTCCCCCACCGTTATCATGGACCTCCCCGACATTCAGGCCATGTTAATAGAAGAGGTTCCCCCACCGTTATCCTGGACCTCCCCAACATTTAGGTCATGGTCAGAGAAGAGATTCCTCCATTGTCATCATTTACCTCCCAACATTTAGGTCATGGTCAGAGAAAAGGTTCCCCCAACATTATCATCGACGTCCCCAACGTTCGGGTCACGGTCAGAGAAGAGGTTCCCCCTCCGTTATCATGCACCTCCCCGAAATTTAGGTCATGGTCAGAGTAGAGGTTCCCCCACCGTTATCATGAACCTCTCCGATATACAGGTCATGGTCAGAGAAGAGGTTCCCCTACCGTTATCATGGACCTCCTCGACATTCAGGTTAAGGTTAGAGAAGAGGTTCCCCCACCGTTATCATGGATCTCCCCGACATTCAGGCCATGTTAATAGAAGAGGTTCCCCCACCGTTATCCTGGACCTCCCCAACATTTAGGTCATGGTCAGAGAAGAGATTACCCCATTGTCATCATGGACCTCCCAACATTCAAGTCATGGTCAGAGAAAAGGTTCCCCCACCGTTATCATGGATGTACCCAACATTCAGGTCACGGTCAGAGAAGAGGTTCCCCCTCCGTTATCATGCACCTCCCCGAAATTTAGGTCATGGTCAGAGTAGAGGTTCCCCCACCGTTATCATGAACCTCTCCGATATTCAGGTCATGGTCAGAGAAGAGGTTCCCCCACCGGTATCATGGACCTCCCCAACATTCAGCTCATGGTCAGAGAGGAGGATCCCCCACTGTTATCATGGACCTCCCCGACATTCAGGTTATGGTCAGAAAAGAGGTTCCCCCACCGTTATCAAGGACCTCCCTGACATTCAGGTCATGGTCAGAGAAGAGGTTCCCCCACCGTTATCATGGACCTCCCCGACATTCAGGTCATGGTCATAGAAGAGGTTCCCTCACCGTTATCATGGACCTGTCCGACATTCAGGCCATGGTCAGAGGGGAGGTTCCCCCACTGTTATCATGGACCTGTCCGACATTCAGGTCATGGTCAGAGGGGAGGTTCCCCCATCGTTATCATGGACCTCCCCGACATTCTGGTCATGGTCAGAGAAGAGGTTCCCCAGCGTTATCATGGACCTCCCCGACATTCAGGTCATGGTCAGAGAGGAGGTTCCCCCACTATTATCATGGACCTCCCCGACATTTGGGTCATGGTCAGAGAAACGGTTCCCCGCCGTCAAAATGGACCTCCCCAACCTTCAGGTCATGGTCAGAGAAGAGGTCCCCTCACTGTTATCATGGACCTCACTGACATTCAGGTCATGGTCAGAGAAGAGGTTCCCCCACTGTTATCATTTTCCTCCCCGATATTCAGGTCATGGTCAGAGAAGAGGTTCCCACACCCTCATCATGGACCTCCCCGACATTTAGGTCATGGTCAGAGAAGAGGTTCCCCCTCCATTATCATGGACTTCCCCTACATTCCCGTCATGGTCAGAGAAGACGTTCCCCCACCTTTATCATGGGCCTCCCCGACATCCAGGTCATAGTCAGAGAGGAGGTTCCCTACCGTTATCATGGATCTCCCCGACATTCAGGTCAGGGTCAGAGAAGAGGTTCCCCCATTGTTATCATTGACCTCCCTGACATTCAGGTCATGATCAGAGAAGAGCTTCTCCAACCTTTATCTTGGACCTCCCCGACATTCAGATCATGGTCAGAGAAGGTGTTTCCCCGCCGTTATCATGGAACTCCCCAACATTCAGGTCAGGGTCAGAAAGGAGGTTCTTCCACCATTATCATGGACCTATCCGACATTCAGGTCATGGTAAGAGAGTAGGTTTCCCCACCATTATCATGGACCTCCCCAACAGTCAGGCCATGGTCAGAGAAGAGGTTCTCTCACCGTTATCATGGACCTCCCCGACATTCAGGTCATGATCAGAGAAGAGGTTCCCCCACCATTATCTTGGACCTCCCCAACATTCAGGTCATGGTCAGAGAAGAGATTCTCTCACCATTATCATGGAGCTCCCCAACAGTCAGGCCATGGTCAGAGAAGAGGTTCTCTCACCGTTTTTATGGACCTCCCCAACAGTCAGGCCATGGTCAGAGAAGAGGTTCTCTCACCATTATCATGGACCTCCCAATATTCAGGTCATGGTCAGAGAAGAAGTTCTCCACCGTTATCATGGACCTCCCCGACATTCAGGTCATGGTCAGAGAAGAGGTTCCCCCACAGTTATCATGGAAAGCTCCGACATTTAGAAGGAATGACGTGGGGCCCCAGTAACTGCCCGAGTATTGACGCCTGACATGTCTCTGAGCTTCCTAAATCAACCCTTGCCCTCATACAACTTTAGCAATCCCAGCCATCTGATTGGTCTAACCATCCACCACTCGTGTAACAAGTTTTTCTGCCTCTCATATTCCTCAGCCCCCCTTTTCCACAATTTTCGCCGGCGCGCCCCTGTCAGAACAATCACCGTCCGCAAAGGCTCAGCTGGGGTTAAAATCCGAGCGCTCGTCTGCATTTTCCCGAGGATTTAATATCATTCTGCCAGTGTGACAAGTGTCATTTAAATGTAGATGATGCACTTTTAATAAATGTAATCCAGGTCTGATTACGGCGGGGGAGAAAAGCTCTATGTGTTTTTTTTTTTTTCATACTTTTTTTTTTTTTTTTAATCTTCCCAGGCCGAGAATATTGCAATAACCGCTCTATCTGATTTTTCCAAAAGTAAGATTTGCGAAAGGTCAAGATATCTATTGGACACACACATAACGCGGCCGCGCTGAAAAATTTCCCTCGCCCAGGGAATAAAAAGATTCTATCATTAAAAAATAAAAGCGCAGCAAGGACATCTCGAAGGACCGCCTAAAAAAATAAAAAGAAAAGGAAAGGAAGACATTTTATTATCGAGCCCAATCAGATTATTATTTTATTTTTTAATTTTTAATTTTTTTTTTATTATAATCTTTAATCTGTCTCTTCTGCCACCACCAGCAGCACCGGCGGCACCCTCCTACCCCCGGCCGTCTTCCGCTGCCTCCTGTCTCACCCTCCCCTTTCTCTTTTTCCCCTTCCACATCAAGGCCTTTTTATCTCCCAATTTTGCATCTAAAGACGAGGTGAATGCCATTAGCTCAATTCAGGCTCAAGTGTAGTCAGATGTTCCCGTGATTTTTTTTTTTTTTTTTGAAAAGCACTAAGGTCACATTAAAATGTAAAAGAGGTTTTTTTTTCTGCTTTTGGGAGAGAGAGACGAGGGCGTATTATGTGGCCGCCGTGTAAAGAAAGTAACGTTAGTGGCCGCAGACCTGAACAGAACAAAAGACACATTGGGGTTCGAGTCTTTTGTTGAAGGTTCCTCTCTGGTTTCTTTTTCATTTTAGCCTTGGGCACTCCGGACGAAAACGAGTTTGACTGGCTTTTTTTACCTGCTCCTGAGAACGGCCCCTTGTGGCGTTAACTCTTTGCGCTCGCAGATATTGTTGTCATAATCAGAGGCAGATGGATATTTATAAGCCCCTGACCGACCTTGGGGGATGAGTTCCTTGGCTTGTGTGTACAGTGGGTCTGAGGCTCCTCCAACCTATAACATTGGGGGTTGGGTTCCTTGGCTTGTGGGTACAGTGGGGCCGAGGCTCCTCCAACCTATAACATTGGGGGATGAGTTCCTTGGCTTGTGGGTACAGTGGGGCTGAGGCTCCTCCAACCTATAACATTGGGGGATGAGTTCCTTGGCTTGTGGGTACAGTGGGGCTGAGGCCCCTCCAACCTATAACATTGGGGGATGAGTTCCTTGGCTTGTGGGTACAGTGGGGCTGAGGCTCCTCCAACCTATAACATTGGGGGATGGGTTCCTTGGCCTGTGGCTACAGTGGGGCTGAGGCTCCTCCAACCTATAACATTGGGGGATGGGTTCCTTGGCTTGTGGGTACAGTGGGGCTGAGGCTCCTCTAACCTATAACATTGGGGGATGGGTTCCTTGGCTTGTGGGTACAGTGGGGCTGAGGCCCCTCCAACCTATAACATTGGGGGATGGGTTCCTTGGCTTGTGGGTACAGTGGGGCTGAGGCTCCTCCAACCTATAACATTGGGGGATGGGTTCCTTGGCTTGTGGGTACAGTGGGGCTGAGGCCCCTCCAACCTATAACATTGGGGGATGGGTTCCTTGGGTTGTGGGTACAGTGGGGCTGAGGCTCCTCCAACCTATAACATTGGGGGATGGGTTCCTTGGCTTGTGGGTACAGTGGGGCTGAGGCTCCTCTAACCTATAACATTGGGGGATGGGTTCCTTGGCTTGTGGGTACAGTGGGGCTGAGGTTCCTCCAACCTATAACATTGGGGGATGGGTTCCTTGGCTTGTGGGTACAGTAGGGATGAGGCTCCTCCAACCTATAACATTGGGGGATGGGTTCCTTGGCTTGTGTGTACAGTGGGGTGGAGGCTCCTCCAACCTATAACAATGGGGGATGGGTTCCTTGGCTTGTGGGTACAGTGGGACTGAGCAGCAGCCCAACTGGCCTCAAAGCAGTGTGACCCTCTGGGCATTGTCCCAGGTCTCTCTATGGCCAGTCCACTTCTGGGGATTGGGGTTCCTTGGCTTGTGCATTGAATGTGGGGGTTAAAAGCAGCAGCCCAACTGGCCCCAAAGCAATTCGGCCCATCAGGCATTGCCTGGGGTCTTAGGTCTACCTATGGCCAGCCTACCCCTGGGGGCTATGGTTCCTTGGCTTGTGGGGTTGAGAGGGAGACTAAAGGGGCCGATATTTAATGTGGGTGCTAAAAGCAGCAGCCCAACTGGCCCCAAAGCAGAGTGGCCCTCTGGGCATTGTCCCATGTCTCCCTTTGGCCAGTCTGCCCCTGGGCGCTGGGGTTCCTTGGCTTGTGGGGACAGTGGGGCTGGGTACAGGGGGCTGAGAGGGAGACTAAGGGGGCAGGGATTGAATGTGGGTGTAAAAAGCAGCAAACTGGCCCCTAAGCAGTTCGGCCCATCGGGCATTGTCTGGGGTCTCGGGTCTACCTATGGCCAGCTCGCCCCTGGGGGCTGGGGTTCCTTGGCTTGTGGGCACAGTGGGGCTGAGAGGGAGACTAAAGGGACAAGGATTGACCGTGGGTGTTAAAAACAGCAGCCCAACTGGTCCCATAGCAGTGCGGCCCTCTGGGCATTGTCCCAGGCGCCCTTTGGACAGTCCGCCCCTGGGGGCTGGGTTTCCTTGGCTTCTGGGTACAGTGGGGTTGGATACAGGGGGCTCAGAGGGAGACTAAGGGGGCAGAATTTGGATGCAGCAGCCCAACTGGCATCAAAGCAGTGCGGCCCATCGGGCATTGTCCCGGATCTCCCTAGGACGAGTCCGCCCCTGCCTGCCAATGAGCCTCAGCCTTATTAACTTGTTAACAGTCTGGGAAATACATTGGGAGGCCTCAGTGGGATCCTTGGGGCCAGTCATGGTCTGGCCCGGGGCCGGTAAAATCCTGGACCGATGATGGCCAGGCAGGGCACAGTGTCAACATGAGTCCCAGACCCCCACAGCCAGCCCCGACTCCCGGCAGCCAGCCCCAGACACTGGCTTCTCTCCCAGTGGCGGCATCCCAGGACCCTGGGAGGATTCTGCTACTCAGCATGTTATGGGGGTATTCTGTCAATCAGTGTGTTATGGGGCGACCCAATGTGTAATGGGGGGCGCAGATACTGGGCCAGGCACACTGTAGAAGTGACCAGAAAAGTCCCGGGCCATTTTTTAACCCCAGTCCTCCCCTGATATGATTCCATGTAAATAGAGCACCAGCATATGCCACCAGTCACCAATCTAGGTCCTACTCTAATGATCCAGGAATCTTTTAGATCTTCTAGACTCCTGGCCGGGCCGCGGGTGGGTTTGTTTCCGCTTTTACAGTAAATGATAGACATGAATGCAAAAAGGCCTCTTGGTGGGTCTCAACATTTGGTCGCCCCATACACATCCCCACTATCCCTCTAGTAGGGCGCCAGGCATTTGTGAATAGTCGGCACGGGCACACTCCCTGTTATGCATGGGCACGCTCCTGGGTCCCCGGATGCCGCCACTGGGAGGGAAGCCATGGTCCCCGGATGCCACCACTGGGAGGGAAGCCAGGGTCCTGGGATGCCGCCACTGGGAGGGAAGCCAGGTGCACTGCCCAGCCATCATCGGTCCAGGATTTTGCCGACCCCAGGCCAGACCATGACCGGCCCTAACGATCCCACTGAGGCCTCCCAATGTATGAGGCTAGCGGGGGATGCGGCTGTCAGTGCGCTCGCCTTAGACGAAGGCTTAGAAGACGTGACGTCAGTGGATCTGAGCTCACTGATTGGAAGAATGGCTTCGTATGCTCCATAGGACTGGGAAGGGAGGAGTTGGTTTCGAGGACCTGGGAGGTTTCACACAACGGGGCCCTTTCTATCGGGGTGCTCCGGGGGCATGGACCAAAACCTAGGATAGTCAAAATCCTGGGTTTTGCTCCACTTTAAGACACGTGTCAGACGATGGAGCCAGACAGCAGGTGATTTCTTTACCCCGTAAAGCGTTTCGCTAAAATTCGATTCGGACAAACCCAAATTTCTCGGGGGAATTTAAGTATCTCTAATCGCCATCTTATGTTACAAGGTGCCGTAATGACCATGGTCTCTAAGTGCTCCCGGAAGACACAGGCTTCTAGGTCTCCAACTAATAAGCTTATGCCACCAGCTGTTCACCGGAGAAAAATTATAGGTATCCATATATGAAGGTATCCAGATGGCGTCACCAGCTCTTTAGGCTGTTTTATGGTGCTCGAATGACCACAACCCGAAGGTGCTCCCAGAGGACCCAAGATTCTAGGTTCCCCACTAGTAGGTCCGTATCAAAGGAGCATCACCATAGGCTGACCGCCATTTATGTGCGTGATCTTTTTTTCTTTATCAATCTTTTGATTGAGTATATTGGGAACATTACTCTATAAGCATAATACTGTTGTTTATCAATGTTTAATTGTGTATATTGGGGAAATTATACTATAAGCATAATACTGTTGTTTATCAATCTTTTTATTGTGTATATTGGGGACATTATTCTAGAAGCATAATACTGTTCATACACAGAATGTAAAGATTACAGGCAACCTAAGTCACAATCAGAAGCTTATTCACTGCATACAAGAAAATCGAATAAGATTCAAGAGCTATTAAAGAAATTGAATTCAAATAAATTAAAGAAAAATAACAACCCCTATGAGTGGGGAAAGGAGGTAAGTTGGGGGGAGAAGTAAAGGAAGGGGTCGAGGAAGGATCAGATGCTCATTAGGTTCACATCAAAATCTGTAGGCAGAAAATCCCGAACCCAAGGATTCCACACCTCCCTGAACAGCTCCAAAGTCCCATTGTGAATGGCGGACATTTTTTCCATGGGCATAATGCAGTTAACCTTGTTTTTAAAGGCGTTGAAGCTCAAATGGGGGACCTCCAAGCCCCAGCTATCACCAGCTTTGCCCCTGATAGGATATAATACAAGGTGGGGGACCTCCAAGCCCCAGCTATCACCAGCTTTGCCCCTGATAGGATATAATACAAGGTGGGGGACCTCCAAGCCCCAGCTATCACCAGCTTTGCCCCTGATAGGATATAATACAAGGTGGGGGACCTCCAAGCCCCAGCTATCACCAGCTTTGCCCCTGTTAGGATATAATACAAGGTAGGAGACCTCCAAGCCCTGGCTATCACCAGCTTTGCCCCTGATAGGATATAATACAAGGTGGGGGAACTCCAAGCCCCAGCTATCACCAGCTTTGCCCCTGATAGGATATAATACAAGGTGGGGGAACTCCAAGCCCCAGCTATCACCAGCTTTGCCCCTGATAGGATATAATACAAGGCGGGGGACCTCCAAGCCCCAGCTATCACCAGTTTTGCCCCTGATAGGATATAATACAAGGTAGGAGACCTCCAAGCCCTGGCTATCACCAGCTTTGCCCCTGATAGGATATAATACAAGGTGGGGGACTCCAAGCCCCAGCTATCACCAGCTTTGCCCCTGATAGGATATAATACAAGGTGGGGGACCTCCAAGCCCCAGCTTTGCCCCTGATAGGATATAATACAAGGTGGGGGACCTCCAAGCCCCAGCTATCAGCAGCTTTGCCCCTGATAGGATATAATACAAGGTGGGGGAGCTCCAAGCCCCAGATATCACCAGCTTTGCCCCTGATAGGATATAATACAAGGTGGGGGACCTCCAAGCCCCAGCTATCACCAGCTTTGCCCCGATAGGATATAATACAAGGTGGGGGACCTCCAAGCCCCAGCTATCACCAGCTTTGCCCCTGATAGGATATAATACAAGGTGGGGGACCTTCAAGCCCCGGCTATCACCAGCTTTGCCCCTGATAGGATATAATACAAGGTGGGGGACCTCCAATCCCCGGCTATCACCAGCTTTGCCCCTGATAGCATATAATACAAGGTGGGAGACCTCCAAGCCCCAGCTATCACCAGCTTTGCCCCTGATAGGATATAATACAAGGTGGGGGACCTCCAAGCCCCAGCTATCACCAGCTTTGCCCCTGATAGGATATAATACAAGGTGGGGGAGCTCCAAGCCCCAGCTATCACCAGCTTTGCCCCTGATAGGATATAATACAAGGTGGGAGACCTCCAAGCCCCAGCTATCACCAGCTTTGCCCCTGATAGGATATAATACAAGGTGGGAGACCTCCAAGCCCCAGCTATCACCAGCTTTGCCCCTGATAGGATATAATACAAGGTGGGAGACCTCCAAGCCCCAGCTATCACCAGCTTTGCCCCTGATAGGATATAATACAAGGTGGGAGACCTCCAAGCCCCAGCTATCACCAGCTTTGCCCCTGATAGGATATAATACAAGGTGGGGGACCTCCAAGCCCCAGCTATCACCAGCTTTTCCCCGATAGGATATAATACAAGGTGGGGACCTCCAAGCCCCAGCTATCACCAGCTTTGCCCCTGATAGGATATAATACAAGGTGGGGGACCTCCAAGCCCCAGCTATCACCAGCTTTGCCCCTGATAGGATATAATACAAGGTGGGGGACCTCCAAGCCCCAGCTATCACCAGCTTTGCCCCTGATAGGATATAATACAAGGTGGGAGACCTCCAAGCCCCAGCTATCACCAGCTTTGCCCCTGATAGGATATAATACAAGGTGGGGGACCTCCAAGCCGCAGCTATCACCAGCTTTGCCCCTGATAGGATATAATACAAGGTGGGGGACCTCCAAGCCCCGGCTATCACCAGCTTTGCCCCTGATAGGATATAATACAAGGTGGGGGACCTCCAAGCCCCGGCTATCACCAGCTTTGCCCCTGATAGGATATAATACAAGGTGGGAGACCTCCAAGCCCCAGCTATCACCAGCTTTGCCCCTGATAGGATATAATACAAGGTGGGGGACCTCCAAGCCCCGGCTATCACCAGCTTTGCCCTGATAGGATATAATACAAGGTAGGAGACGTCCAAGCCCCGGCTATCACCAGCTTTGCCCCTGATAGGATATAATACAAGGTGGGGGACCTCCAAGCCCCAGCTATTACCAGCTTTGCCCCTGATATGATATAATACAAGGTGGGAGACCTCCAAGCCCCAGCTATCACCAGCTTTGCCCCTGATAGGATATAATACAAGGTGGGGGACCTCCAAGCCCCAGCTATCACCAGCTTTGCCCCTGATAGGATATAATACAAGGTGGGAGACCTCCAAGCCCCAGCTATCACCAGCTTTGCCCCTGATAGGATATAATACAAGGTGGGGGACCTCCAAGCCCCAGCTATCACCAGCTTTGCCCCTGATAGGATATAATACAAGGTGGGAGACCCCCAAGCCCCAGCTATCACCAGCTTTGCCCCTGATAGGATATAATACAAGGTGGGAGACCTCCAAGCCCCGACTATCACCAGCTTTGCCCCTGATAGGATATAATACAAGGTGGGGGACCTCCAAGCCCCAGCTACCACCAGCTTTGCCCCTGATAGGATATAATACAAGGTGGGAGACCTCCAAGCCCCGGCTATCACCAGCTTTGCCCCTGATACGATATAATACAAGGTGGGGGAGCTCCAAGCCCCAGCTATCACCAGCTTTGCCCCTGATAGGATATAATAGAAGGTGGGGGACCTCCAAGCTCCGGCTATCACCAGCTTTGCCCCTGATAGGATATAATACAAGGTGGGGGGACCTCCAAGCTCCGGCTATCACCAGCTTTGCCCCTGATAGGATATAATACAAGGTGGGAGACCTCCAAGCCCCGGCTATCACCAGCTTTGCCCCTGATAGGATATAATACAAGGTGGGGGGACCTCCAAGCTCCGGCTATCACCAGCTTTGCCCCTGATAGGATATAATACAAGATGGGAGACCTCCAAGCCCCGGCTATCACCAGCTTTGCCCCTGATAGGATATAATACAAGGTGGGGGACCTCCAAGCCCCAGCTATCACCAGCTTTGCCCCTGATAGGATATAATATAAGGTGGGGGACCTCCAAGCCCCGGCTATCACCAGCTTTGCCCTGATAGGATATAATACAAGGTAGGAGACGTCCAAGCCCAAGCTATTACCAGCTTTGCCCCTGATAGGATATAATACAAGATGGGAGACCTCCAAGCCCCGGCTATCACCAGCTTTGCCCCTGATAGGATATAATACAAGGTGGGGGACCTCCAAGCCCCAGCTATCACCAGCTTTGCCCCTGATAGGATATAATACAAGGTGGGGGACCTCCAAGCCCCAGCTATTACCAGCTTTGCCCCTGATAGGATATAACACAAGGTGGGAGACCTCCAAGCCCCGGCTATCACCAGCTTTGCCCCTGATAGGATATAATACAAGGTGGGGGACCTCCAAGCCCCAGCTATCACCAGCTTTGCCCCTGATAGGATATAATACAAGATGGGAGACCTCCAAGCCCCGGCTATCACCAGCTTTGCCCCTGATAGGATATAATACAAGGTGGGGGACCTCCAAGCCCCAGCTATCACCAGCTTTGCCCCTGATAGGATATAATACAAGGTGGGGGAACTCCAAGCCCCAGCTATTACCAGCTTTGCCCCTGATAGGATATAATACAAGGTGGGAGACCTCCAAGCCCCAGCTATCACCAGCTTTGCCCCTGATAGGATATAATACAAGGTGGGGGAACTCCAAGCCCCAGCTATCACCAGCTTTGCCCCTGATAGGATATAATACAAGGTGGGAGACCTCCAAGCCCCAGCTATCACCAGCTTTGCCCCTGATAGGATATAATACAAGGTGGGGGACCTCCAAGCCCCAGCTATCACCAGCTTTGCCCCTGATAGGATATAATACAAGGTGGGGGACCTCCAAGCCCCAGCTATCACCAGCTTTGCCCCTGATAGGATATAATACAAGGTGGGAGACCTCCAAGCCCCGGCTATCACCAGCTTTGCCCCTGATACGATATAATACAAGGTGGGGGAGCTCCAAGCCCCAGCTATCACCAGCTTTGCCCCTGATAGGATATAATAGAAGGTGGGGGACCTCCAAGCTCCGGCTATCACCAGCTTTGCCCCTGATAGGATATAATACAAGGTGGGGGACCTCCAAGCCCCAGCTATCACCAGCTTTGCCCCTGATAGGATATAATACAAGGTGGGGGACCTCCAAGCCCCAGCTATCACCAGCTTTGCCCCTGATAGGATAAAATACAAGGTGGGGGGACCTCCAAGCTCCGGCTATCACCAGCTTTGCCCCTGATAGGATATAATACAAGGTGGGAGACCTCCAAGCCCCGGCTATCACCAGCTTTGCCCCTGATAGGATATAATACAAGGTGGGGGGACCTCCAAGCTCCGGCTATCACCAGCTTTGCCCCTGATAGGATATAATACAAGGTGGGGGACCTCCAAGCCCCAGCTATCACCAGCTTTGCCCCTGATAGGATATAATATAAGGAGGGGGACCTCCAAGCCCCGGCTATCACCAGCTTTGCCCTGATAGGATATAATACAAGGTAGGAGACGTCCAAGCCCAAGCTATTACCAGCTTTGCCCCTGATAGGATATAATACAAGGTGGGGGACCTCCAAGCCCCAGCTATTACCAGCTTTGCCCCTGATAGGATATAATACAAGGTGGGAGACCTCCAAGCCCCAGCTATCACCAGCTTTGCCCCTGATAGGATATAATACAAGGTGGGGGAACTCCAAGCCCCAGCTATCACCAGCTTTGCCCCTGATAGGATATAATACAAGGTGGGAGACCTCCAAGCCCCAGCTATCACCAGCTTTGCCCCTGATAGGATATAATACAAGGTGGGGGACCTCCAAGCCCTAGCTATCACCAGCTTTGCCCCTGATAGGATATAATACAAGGTGGGAGACCCCCAAGCCCCAGCTATTAACAGCTTTGCCCCTGATAGGATATAATACAAGGTGGGAGACCTCCAAGCCCCGACTATCACCAGCTTTGCCCCTGATAGGATATAATACAAGGTGGGGGACCTCCAAGCCCCAGCTATCACCAGCTTTGCCCCTGATAGGATATAATACAAGGTGGGGGACCTCCAAGCCCCGGCTATCACCAGCTTTGCCCCTGATACGATATAATACAAGGTGGGGGGACCTCCAAGCTCCGGCTATCACCAGCTTTGCCCCTGATAGGATATAATACAAGGTGGGAGACCTCCAAGCCCCAGCTATCACCAGCTTTGCCCCTGATAGGATATAATACAAGGTGGGGGGACCTCCAAGCTCCAGCTATCACCAGCTTTGCCCCTGATAGGATATAATACAAGGTGGGGGACCTCCAAGCCCCGGCTATCACCAGCTTTGCCCCTGATACGATATAATACAAGGTGGGGGAGCTCCAAGCCCCAGCTATCACCAGCTTTGCCCCTGATAGGATATAATAGAAGGTGGGGGACCTCCAAGCTCCGGCTATCACCAGCTTTGCCCCTGATAGGATATAATACAAGGTGGGGGGACCTCCAAGCTCCGGCTATCACCAGCTTTGCCCCTGATAGGATATAATACAAGGTGGGAGACCTCCAAGCCCCGGCTATCACCAGCTTTGCCCCTGATAGGATATAATACAAGGTGGGGGGACCTCCAAGCTCCGGCTATCACCAGCTTTGCCCCTGATAGGATATAATACAAGATGGGAGACCTCCAAGCCCCGGCTATCACCAGCTTTGCCCCTGATAGGATATAATACAAGGTGGGAGACCTCCAAGCCCCAGCTATCACCAGCTTTGCCCCTGATAGGATATAATACAAGGTGGGGGACCTCCAAGCCCCAGCTATCACCAGCTTTGCCCCTGATAGGATATAATACAAGGTGGGGGACCTCCAAGCCCCAGTTATCACCAGCTTTGCCCCTGATAGGATATAATACAAGGTGGGGGACCTCCAAGCCCCAGCTATCACCAGCTTTGCCCCTGATAGGATATAATACAAGGTGGGAGACCTCCAAGCCCCGGCTATCACCAGCTTTGCCCCTGATAGGATATAATACAAGGTGGGGGACCTCCAAGCCCCAGTTATCACCAGCTTTGCCCCTGATAGGATATAATACAAGGTGGGGGACCTCCAAGCCCCGGCTATCACCAGCTTTGGGGGGATTGGGGCGTAGAGGAGAGCTACCCAAGGGTCTCTGACCAAAGATCTACCACATCCCTCGCTGAGAACTCTAGAGATTTGTGATCTTTCTTTTTAAGTATCCAGATGATTGCAGGTGCACAAATGACTCAAGCTGCTCCCTCACCGATGATTACATGTCAATAGAGACCATCGTCTTTCACCAGCCGTTATGTGTTTGGAAGAGAAAGGTTGCTGGAGGAACCCAAATGACCTCTAATTGCTCTCAGAGGGTTCAGGCATTTAAGTCCCTCGCTGATGATTCCACGTCAATCGATGGCCATATGCTGACAGTTGAGACGTTGGGTTTGGTGATATCCAATAGCTTGTCGTATTATGGGCTAGAACAGGGGTCCCCGACCTTCGGAGCCACGTTTATTGCTGAGAGACTGTATTGCATAACTCACAACTTTTGAAAACAGTAAAGAGGGACATTTTTTGTCCTTAAACCACTTAAAGGCAAACGCCACCTAATAAATACATAATAACAAATAAATTACATGAAAACACCCCCCCCCACACACACACACACAGACATGCATGCAAGCCCCCTCCTCAACAAACACATGAATGCAAGCCCCCTCCACATACACACACATGCATGCAAGCCCCCTCCACATACACACAGATGCATGCAAGCCCCCTCCACATACACACATGCATGCAAGCCCCCTCCACACACACACACATGCATGCAAACCCCCTCGACATACACACATGCATGCAAGCCCCCTCCACATACACACATGCATGTAAGTCCCCTCCTCAACAAACACATGCATGCAAGCCCCCTCCACACACACACATGCATGCAAGCCCCCTCCACATACACACATGCATGCAAGCCCCCTCCACACACACACACATGCATGCAAGCCCCCTCCACACACACACACATGCATGCAAGCCCCCTCCACACACACACACATGCATGCAAGCCCCCTCCACATACACATGCATGCAAGCCCCCTCCACATACACACATGCATGCAAACCCCCTCCACACACACATGCATGCAAGGCCCCTCCACATACACACATGCATGCAAGCCCCCTCCACACACACACACACACACACACACACATGCAAGCCCCCTCCACATACACACATGCATGCAAGCCCCCTCCACACACACACACATGCATGCAAGCCCCCTCCACACACACACACATGCATGCAAGCCCCCTCCACACACACACACATGCATGCAAGCCCCCTCCACATACACATGCATGCAAGCCCCCTCCACATACACACATGCATGCAAACCCCCTCCACACACACATGCATGCAAGCCCCCTCCACATACACACATGCATGCAAGCCCCCTCCACACACACACACACACACACACACACACACACACATGCAAGCCCCCTCCACATACACACATGCATGCAAACCCCCTCCACACACACATGCATGCAAGC
>CM051244.1:7123875-7151375 GCA_027917425.1 Gastrophryne carolinensis
TCCCTCCACATACACACATGCATGCAAGCCCCCTCCACACACACACACATGCATGCAAGCCCCTTCCACATACACACATGCATGCAAGCCCCTTCCACATACACATATGCATGCAAGCCCCCTACACACACACACACACACACACACACACACACACACACACACACACACGCATGCATGCCCCTTCCACATACACACATGCATGCAAGCCCCCTCCACATACACACATGCATGAAAGCCCCCTCCACACACACACACACACACACACACACACACACACGCATGCAAGCCCCTTCCACATACACACATGCATGCAAGCCCCCTCCACACACACACACATGCAAGCCCCCTCCACATACACACATGCATGCAAGCCCCCTCCACATACACACATGCATGCAAACCCCCTCCACACACACACACACACACAAACACACACATGCATGCAAGCCCCCTCCACATACACACATGCATGCAAGCTCCCTCCACACACACACATGCATGCAAGCCCCCTCCACATACACACACACACACACACACACACACACACACACACACACACACAGATGCATGCAAGCCTCTTCCACATACACACATGCATGCAAGCCCCCTCCACATACACACATGCATGCAAGCCCCCTATACACACACACACACACACACACACACAAACACATGCATGCAAGCCCCTTCCACACACACACATGCATGCAAGCCCCCTCCACACACACATGCATGCAAGCCCCCTCCACATACACACATGCATGCAAGCCCCCTCCACACACACACACACATGCATGCAAGCCCATTCCACACACACACATGCATGCAAGCCCACTCCACACACACATGCATGCAAGCCCATTCCACACACACATGCATGCAAGCCCCCTAGACACACACACACACACACACACACACACAGATGCATGCAAGCCCCCTCCACACACACACGTGCATGCAAGCCCCCTCCACACACACACACACATGCATGCAAGCCCCCTCCACACACACATGCATGCAAGCCCCCTCCACACACACACACACACACACACACACACACACACACACACACACACACAGATGCATGCAAGCCCCCTCCACATACACACATGCATGCAAGCCTCCTCCACACACACGCATGCATGCAAGCCCCCTCCACACACACATGCATGCAAGCCCCCTCCACACACATACATGCAAGCCCCCTCCACACACATACATGCAAGCCCCCTCCACATACACACATGCATGCAAGCCCCCTCCACATACACACACGCATGCAAGCCCCCTACACACACACACACACACACACACACACACACATGCATGCAAGCCCCCTCCACACACACATGCAAGCCCCCTACACACACACACACACACACACACATGCATGCAAGCCCCCTCCACACACACACACATGCAAGCCCCCTCCACATACACACATGCATGCAAGCCCCCTACACACACACACACACACACAAACACACACATGCTTGCAAGCCCCCTCCACATACACACATGCATGCAAGCCCCCTACACACACACACACACACACACAGATGCATGCAAGCCCCCTCCACACACACATGCATGCAAGCCCCCTCCACATACACACATGCATGCAAGCCCCCTCCACATACACACATGCATGCAAGCCCCCTCCACACACACACATGCATGCAAGTCCCCTCCACACACACACACATGCATGCAAGCCCCCTCCACACACACACATGCATGCAAGCCCCCTCCACACACATACATGCATGCAAGCCCCCTACACACACACACACACACACACACACACACACATGCATGCAAACCCCCTCCACATACACACATGCATGCAAGCCCCCTCCACATACACACATGCATGCAAACCCCCTCCTCACACACACATGCATGCAAGCCCCCTCCACACACACACAGACACACATGCAAGCCCCCTCCACACACACACATGCATGCAAGCTCCCTCCACATACACACATGCATGCAAGCCCCCACACAAAGTCATACACAGACACGCATACAGACACTCAGACACACACACGCATGCGCACACATAGGTCCGGCCCCCGCTCTTGCCGCCTGGACAGATCTTTGCAGAGCAAAAGCGCCGCACTGGCGGGAAGAGGAAACAGGCCCTGCCTCTGGCTCCACCCCCACACACGCCGCAGCTCCGGAGTTCCCGACTACTTAGCAGCGGGGCGGCGAGACAATCCCGGGAAAATCGGGACAGTCGGGGGGCATGGCAAAATCGTGATGCCCCAGGGGCAAAAAGCAATCCTGGGTCTACGGGTGCAAAAATAAATCAAACTAATGCATTGCTTTCATTTATTATCATATTTCACATTATTCATATTATATTCACATTATATCATATTCCATATCTCCCGAGTGTCGCTGATTTGGAGGGACTGTCCCTCTTCTGAGTCCATGTCCCCCTGTTTCTCTTCCTCGTTGTTCTCATTTGTCCCTCTTTGAGGTGTATCATGCAGGTCTGCAGCAATAAATGATTCATTTGCCTATTCAAAGTGTTTCTATTGTTGTAACTGTTACAATGTATATCCTATCCATCCCTCAATGAGGGGGTGTGGCTTCATCCATCCCTCGATGAGGGGCGTGGCTTTATCTATCCCTCAATGAGGGGGCGTGGCTTCACCAATCCCTCAATGAGGGGAGCGTGACTTCATCCATCCCTCAATGAGAGAGTGTGGCTTCATCCATCCCTCAATGAGGGGGCGTGGCTTTATCCATCCCTCAATGAGAGAGCGTGGCTTCATCCATCCCTTAATGAGGGGGCGTGGCTTCATCCATCCCTCAATGAGGGGGCGTGGCTTCATCCATCCCTCAATGAGGGGGCGTGGCTTCATTCATCCCTCAATGAGGAGTGTGGCCTAATTTAACAAATGCCCTTTTTCCCACCCTGAAAAGTGGGTAGATATGATATTTGGCCCCTCCCTCTGGCACGCCGGGCCTAGGGGCTATGCTCCTCGGGGGCCCATGCCCTCTGAATTATGATGAATCAGGGAATCGCGCATATTCCCTGTAACAAAGTCTGCTTATAAAAAAAAGTGCCCCTCCCCCCCATGTTGGGGTTTTATAGACCCTCCAAAGTTCCTGGGAGATCTCTCCCCTTCTTCTAATTAAACATATCCCGCCGCCGCCAGTCTCTTCATCGCAGGACTGAAGATTAGCACACTTAGCAAGATTAAAGAAAAAGATGAGCGCGGCAAGGTGGCGAGTGTCACTCATTGAAGAGGTTACCTGCATATTAAAATCACTTCTGCGGCTTTTAGATTAGTGTCAGGGGAATTAAACGCGGCGTTAGCGGCGCCCCGCGGGTGCGCGTCCGACGTCTTTAACCTTTTCCCTGATAGGAAATCTTACCGCATATTACAATGTCTTAGAGATAGTTACACCGGTCTACGGGATCCTAAGAGGGATGAGCTGGAGAACCTTGGGACCACCAGAGGAAATCATTCTTGGGGTCACCAGAGGAAATCATTCTTGGGGTCACCAGAGGAAATCACTCTCGGGGGCACCAGAGGAAATCATTCTCGGGGGCACCAGAGGAAATCATTATTGGGTTCAATCAGAGGGAATCATTATTAGGGTCACCAGAGGAAATCATTCTCGGGGCCACCAGAAGAAATCATTCTCGGGGGTACCAGAGGAAATCATTATTGGGATCACCAGAGGAAATCATTTTTGGGTTCAATCAGAGGGAATCATTATTAGGGTCACCAGAGGAAATCATTCTCGGGGCCACCAGAAGAAATCATTCTCGGGGTCACCAGAGGAAATCATTCTTGGGGTCACCAGAGGAAATCATTCTTGGGGTCACCAGAGGAAATCATTCTTGGCTTAACCAGAGGAAATCATTCTTGGGGTCACCAGAGGAAATCATTCTTGGGGTCACCAGAGGAAATTATTATTGGGACCACCAGAGGTAATCATTATTGGGGTCACCAGAGGAAATCATTCTCTGGGTTGGGTCACCAGAGGGAATCATTCTTGGGGCCACCAGAGGAAATCATTCTTGGGGCCACCAGAGGAAATCATTCTTGGGGTCACCAGAGGAAATCATTATTGGGATCACCAGAGGAAATCATTTTTGGGTTCAATCAGAGGGAATCATTATTAGGGTCACCAGAGGAAATCATTCTCGGGGCCACCAGAAGAAATCATTCTCGGGGTCACCAGAGGAAATCATTCTTGGGGTCACCAGGGGAAATCATTCTTGGGGTCACCAGAGGAAATCATTCTTGGCTTAACCAGAGGAAATCATTCTTGGGGTCACCAGAGGTAATCATTATTGGGGTCACCAGAGGAAATCATTCTCTGGGTTGGGTCACCAGAGGGAATCATTCTTGGGGCCACCAGAGGAAATCATTCTTGGGGCCACCAGAGGAAATCATTCTTGGGGTCACCAGAGGAAATCATTATTGGGGTCACCAGAGAAAATCATTCTTTGGGTCACCAGAGGAAATCATTCTCGGGGTCACCAGAGGGAATCATTCTCGTGGGCCCCCAGAGGAAATCATTCTCGGGGCCACCAGAGGAAATCATTCTCGGGGTCATTAGAGGAAATCATTCTTGGGGCCACCAGAGGAAATCATTCTTGGGGCCACCAGAGGAAATCATTCTTAGGGCCACCAGAGGAAATCATTCTTGGGGTCACCAGAGGAAATCATTCTTAGGGCCACCGGAGGAAATCATTCTTGGGGTCACCAGAGGAAATCATTCTTGGGGTCACCAGAGGAAATCATTCTTGGGGTCACAAGAGGAAATCATTCTTGGGGTCACCAGAGGAAATCATTCTTAGGGCCACCAGAGGAAATCATTCTTGGGGTCACCAGAGGAAATCATTCTTAGGGCCACCGGAGGAAATCATTCTTGGGGTCACCAGAGGAAATCATTCTTGGGGTCACCAGAGGAAATCATTCTTGGGGTCAGCAGAGGAAATTATTTTTGGGTCTTGCCGCGTATTACAATGTCTTAGAGATAGTTACACCAGTCTACGGGATCCTTAGAGGGATGAGCTGGAGAACCTTGGGACCACCAGAGGAAATTATTATTGGGACCACCAGAGGAAATCATTCTTGGGGTCACCAGAGGAAATCATTCTTGGGGCCACCAGAGGAAATCATTCTTGGGGCCACCAAAGGAAATCATTCTTAGGGCCACCAGAGGAAATCATTCTTGGGGTCACCAGAGGAAATCATTATTGGGGTCACCAGAGAAAATCATTCTTGGGGTCACCAGAGGAAATCATTCTTGGGGTCACCAGAGGAAATCATTCTTGGGGTCACCAGAGGAAATCATTCTTGGGGCCACCAGAGGAAATCATTCTTGGGGTCACCAGAGGAAATCATTATTGGGGTCACCAGAGAAAATCATTCTTGGGGTCACCAGAGGAAATCATTCTTGGGGTCACCAGAGGAAATCATTCTTGGGGTCACCAGAGGAAATCATTCTCGAGGCCACCAGAGGAAATCATTCTTGGGGTCACCAGAGGAAATCATTATTGGGGTCACCAGAGGAAATCATTATTGGGGTCACCAGAGAAAATCATTCTTTGGGTCACCAGAGGGAATCATTCTCGGGGGCACCAGGGGAAATCATTCTCGGGGTCACCAGAGGAAATCATTCTCGGGGTCATTAGAGGAAATCATTCTCGAGGCCACCAGAGGAAATCATTCTTGGGGTCACCAGAGGAAATCATTCTTGGGGTCACCAGAGGAAATCATTCTTGGGGCCACCAGAGGAAATCATTCTTGGGGTCACCAGAGGAAATCATTCTTGGGGCCACCAGAGGAAATCATTTTAGGGGCCACCAGAGGAAATCATTTTTGGGGTCATTAGAGGAAATCATTCTCGGGGTCACCAGAGGAAATCATTCTTAGGGCCACCAGAGGAAATCATTCTCGGGGTCACCAGAGGAAATCATTCTTAGGGTCACCAGAGGAAATCATTCTTGGGGTCACCAGAGGAAATCATTCTTGGGGCCACCAGAGAAAATCATTCTTGGGGTCACAAGAGGAAATCACTTTTGGGTTCAATCAGAGGGAATCATTCTTGGGGTGACAAGAGGAAATCATTCTTGGGGTCAACCAGAGGGAATCATTTTTGGGTTCAATCAGAGGGAATCATTCTTGGGGGTCACCAGAGGAAATCATTCTCGGGGTCACCAGAGGGAATCATTCTTGGGGTCACCAGAGGAAATCATTCTTGGGGTCACCAGAGGAAATCATTCTTGGGGTCACCAGAGGAAATCATTCTCGGGGTCACCAGAGGGAATCATTATTGGGGTCACCAGAGGAAATCATTCTCGGGGTAACCAGAGGGAATCATTCTCGGGGCCACCAGAGGAAATAATTCTTGGGGCCACCAGGGGATATCATTATTGGGGTCACCAGAGGAAATCATTATTGGGGTCACCAGAGGAAATCATTCTTGGGGTCACCAGAGGAAATCATTCTTGGGGTCACCAGAGGGAATCATTATTGGGGTCACCAGAGGAAATCATTCTTGGGGTCACCAGAGGAAATCATTCTTGGGGTCACCAGAGGAAATCATTCTTGGGGTCACCAGAGGAAATCATTTTTGGGTCTTGCCGCGTATTACAATGTCTTAGAGATAGTTACACCGGTCTACGGGATCCTTAGTGGGATGAGCTGGAGAACCTTGGGACACCAGAGGAAATCATTCTTTGGGTCACCAGAGGAAATCATTCTCGGGGTCACCAGAGGGAATGATTATTGGGGTCACCAGAGGGAATCATTCTCGGGGTCACCAGAGGGAATCATTCTTGGGGCCACCAGAGGAAATCATTCTCGAGGCCACCAGAGGAAATCATTCTCGGGGCCACCAGGGGAAATCATTCTCGGGGTCACCAGAGGAAATCATTCTCGGGGTCATTAGAGGAAATCATTCTCGAGGCCACCAGAGGAAATCATTCTCGGGGCCACCAGAGGAAATCATTCTTGGGGTCACCAGAGGAAATCATTCTTGGGGCCACCAGAGGAAATCATTTTTGGGGTCACCAGAGGGAATCATTCTCGGGGGCACCAGGGGAAATCATTCTCGGGGTCACCAGAGGAAATCATTCTCAGGGTCATTAGAGGAAATCATTCTCGAGGCCACCAGAGGAAATCATTCTTGGGGTCACCAGAGGAAATCATTCTTGGGGTCACCAGAGGAAATCATTCTTGGGGCCACCAGAGGAAATCATTCTTGGGGTCACCAGAGGAAATCATTCTTGGGGCCACCAGAGGAAATCATTTTAGGGGCCACCAGAGGAAATCATTTTTGGGGTCATTAGAGGAAATCATTCTCGGGGTCACCAGAGGAAATCATTCTTAGGGCCACCAGAGGAAATCATTCTCGGGGTCACCAGAGGAAATCATTCTTAGGGCCACCAGAGGAAATCATTCTTGGGGTCACCAGAGGAAATCATTCTTGGGGCCACCAGAGGAAATCATTCTTGGGGCCACCAGAGAAAATCATTCTTGGGGTCACCAGAGGAAATCATTCTTGGGGTCACCAGAGGAAATCATTCTTGGGGTCACAAGAGGAAATCATTTTTGGGTTCAATCAGAGGGAATCATTCTTGGGGCCACCAGAGGAAATCATTCTCGGGGTCACCAGAGGAAATCATTCTTAGGGCCTCCAGAGGAAATCATTCTAGGGGCCACCAGAGGAAATCATTCTCGGGGTCACCAGAGGAAATCATTCTTAGGGCCACCAGAGGAAATCATTCTTGGGGTCACCAGAGGAAATCATTCTTGGGGTCACAAGAGGAAATCATTTTTGGGTTCAATCAGAGGGAATCATTCTTGGGGTGACAAGAGGAAATCATTCTTGGGGTCAACCAGAGGGAATCATTTTTGGGTTCAATCAGAGGGAATCATTCTTGGGGGTCACCAGAGGAAATCATTCTCGGGGTCACCAGAGGGAATCATTATTGGGGTCACCAGAGGAAATCATTCTCGGGGTAACCAGAGGGAATCATTCTCGGGGCCACCAGAGGAAATCATTCTTGGGGCCACCAGAGGATATCATTATTGGGGTCACCAGAGGAAATCATTATTGGGGTCACCAGAGGAAATCATTCTTGGGGTCACCAGAGGAAATCATTCTTGGGGTCACCAGAGGGAATCATTATTGGGGTCACCAGAGGAAATCATTCTTGGGGTCACCAGAGGAAATCATTCTTGGGGTCACCAGAGGAAATCATTCTTGGGGTCACCAGAGGAAATCATTCTTGGGGTCACCAGAGGAAATCATTCTCGGGGGCCACCAGAGGAAATCACTCTTCTGGTCACCAGAGGAAATTATTTTTGGGTCTTGCCGCGTATTACAATGTCTTAGAGATAGTTATACCGGTCTACGGGATCCTTAGTGGGATGAGCTGGAGAACCTTGGGAACACCAGAGGAAATCATTCTTTGGGTCACCAGAGGAAATCATTCTCGGGGTCACCAGAGGGAATGATTATTGGGGTCACCAGAGGGAATGATTATTGGGGTCACCAGAGGGAATCATTCTCGGGGTCACCAGAGGGAATCATTCTTGGGGCCACCAGAGGAAATCATTCTCGAGGCCACCAGAGGAAATCATTCTCGGGGCCACCAGGGGAAATCATTCTCGGGGTCACCAGAGGAAATCATTCTCGGGGTCATTAGAGGAAATCATTCTCGAGGCCACCAGAGGGAATCATTCTCGGGGCCACCAGAGGAAATCATTCTTGGGGTCACCAGAGGAAATCATTCTTGGGGCCACCAGAGGAAATCATTTTTGGGGTCATTAGAGGAAATCATTCTCGGGGTCACCAGAGGAAATCATTCTTAGGGCCACCAGAGGAAATCATTCTCGGGGTCACCAGAGGAAATCATTCTTAGGGCCACCAGAGGAAATCATTCTTGGGGTCACCAGAGGAAATCATTCTTGGGGCCACCAGAGGAAATCATTCTTGGGGCCACCAGAGAAAATCATTCTTGGGGTCACAAGAGGAAATCATTTTTGGGTTCAATCAGAGGGAATCATTCTTGGGGTCACCAGAGGAAATCATTCTTGGGGTCAACCAGAGGGAATCATTTTTGGGTTCAATCAGAGGGAATCATTCTAGGGGGTCACCAGAGGAAATCATTCTCGGGGTCACCAGAGGGAATCATTATTGGGGTCACCAGAGGAAAACATTCTCAGGGTCACCAGAGGGAATCATTCTCGGGGCCACCAGAGGAAATAATTCTTGGGGTCACCAGAGGAAATCATTCTTGGGGTCACCAGAGGGAATCATTATTGGGGTCACCAGAGGAAATCATTCTTGGGGTCACCAGAGGAAATCATTCTTGGGGTCACCAGAGGAAATCATTCTTGGGGTCACCAGAGGAAATCATTCTCGGGGGCCACCAGAGGAAATCACTCTTGGGGTCACCAGAGGAAATTATTTTTGGGTCTTGCCGCGTATTACAATGTCTTAGAGATAGTTACACCGGTCTACGGGATCCTTAGTGGGATGAGCTGGAGAACCTTGGGACCACCAGAGGAAATCATTCCTTGGGTCACCAGAGGAAATCATTCTCGGGGTCACCAGAGGGAATGATTATTGGGGTCACCAGAGGGAATGATTATTGGGGTCACCAGAGGAAATCATTCTCGGGGTCACCAGAGGGAATCATTCTTGGGGCCACCAGAGGAAATCATTCTTGGGGCCACCAGAGGAAATCATTCTTGGGGTCACCAGAGGAAATCATTATTGAGTTCACCAGAGGAAATCATTCTTTGGGTCACCAGAGGAAATCATTATTGGGGTCACCAGAGGAAATCATTATTGGGGTCACCAGAGGAAATCATTCTTTGGGTCACCAGAGGAAATCATTCTCGGGGGCCCCCAGAGGAAATCATTCTCGGGGCCACCAGAGGAAATCATTCTCGGGGCCACCAGAGGAAACCATTCTTGGGGTCACCAGAGGAATTCGTTCTTGGGGCCACCAGAGGAAATCATTCTTGGGGCTACCAGAGGAAATCATTCTTGGAGTCACAAGAGGAAATCATTCTTGGGGTCACCAGAGGAATTCATTCTTGGGGCCAACAGAGGAAATCATTCTTGGGGTCACAAGAGGAAATCATTCTTGGGGCTACCAGAGGAAATCATTCTTGGGGTCACAAGAGGAAATCATTCTTGGGGCCACCAGAGGAAATCATTCTTGGGGCCACCAGAGAAAATCATTCTTGGGGTCACAAGAGGAAATCATTCTTGGGGTCACCAGAGGAAATCATTCTTGGGGCCACCAGAGGAAATCATCTTGGGGCCACCAGAGGAAATCATTCTTGGGGTCACCAGAGGAAATCATTCTTGGGGCCACCAGAGGAAATCATTCTTGGGGTCACCAGAGGAAATCATTCTTGGGGCCACCAGAGGTAATCATTCTTGGGGCCAGCAGAGGAAATCATTCTTGAGGCCACCAGAGGAAATCATTCTTGGGGTCATTAGAGGAAATCATTCTTGGGGTCACCAGAGGAAATCATTCTTGGGGCCACCAGAGGTTATCATTCTTAGGGCCACCAGAGGTTATCATTCTTAGGGCCACCAGAGAAAATCATTCTTGGGGCCACCAGAGGAAATCATTCTTGGGGCCACCAGAGGAAATCATTCTTGGGGTCACCAGAGGAAATCATTCTTGGGGTCACCAGAGGAAATCATTATTGGGGCCACCAGAGGAAATCATTCTTAGGGCCACCAGAGGAAATCATTCTTGGGGCCACCAGAGGAAATTGTTCTTGGGGCCACCAGAGGAAATTAATCTTGAGGCCACCAGAGGAAATCGTTCTTGTGGTCACTAGAGGAAATCATTCTTGGGGTCACCAGAGGGAATCATTCTTGGGGTCACCAGAGGAAATCATTCTTGGGGTCACCAGAGGGAATCATTCTTGGGGTCACCAGAGGAAATAATTCTTGCGGTCACCAGAGGAAATCATTCTTGGGGCCACCAGAGGAAATCATTCTTGGGGCCAGCAGAGGAATCATTCTTGGGGCCTCCAGAGGAGTCATTCTTGGACCCACCAGAGGAAATCATTCTTGGGGTCACCAGGGGAAATCATTCTTGGGGTCACCAGGGGAAATCATTCTTGGGGCCACCAGAGGAAATCATTCTTGGGGTCACTAGGGGAAATCATTCTTGGGGCCACCAGAGGAAATCATTCTTGGGGTCACTAGGGGAAATCATTCTTGGGGCCACCAGAGGAAATCATTCTTGGGGCCACCAGAGGAAATCATTCTTGGAGCCACTAGGGGAAATCATTCTTGGGGCCACCAGAGGAAATCATTCTTGGGGTCACCAGAGGGAATCATTCTTGGGGTCACCAGAGGAATCATTTTTGGGGCCACCAGAGGAAATCATTCTTGGGGCCAGCAGAGGAATCATTCTTGGGGCCTCCAGAGGAGTCATTCTTGTAGTCACCAGAGGAAATCATTCTTGGGGTCACCAGGGGAAATCATTCTTGGGGTCACCAGGGGAAATCATTCTTGGGGCCACCAGAGGAAATCATTCTTGGGGTCACTAGGGGAAATCATTCTTGGGGCCACCAGAGGAAATCATTCTTGGGGCCACCAGAGGAAATCATTCTTGGAGCCACCAGGGGAAATCATTCTTGGGGCCACCAGAGGAAATCATTCTTGGGGTCACCAGAGGGAATCATTCTTGGGGTCACCAGAGGAATTATTCTTGGTGCCACCAGAGGAAATCATTCTTGTGGTCACCAGGGAAAATCATTCTTTGGACCCCTGTAACCTACCTTTGGCTCGAGATTTTCAATAGTAATGAGCACATGACACAACTCTTTTGGGTGACTATTAGAGACTTTTCCCATGTTATTAATCAATGTGGTGTCACTACATGTACAGTATGATCCTGCCATACTTAACTATCCTCGGTAGCACATTACTTGAACCCAACAAATGTCCAAGTTCATTGAAACCACAACCCTCCACAGCCTTTGTCTTCTTATCTTTGGTTGTGGCCAATGAGTCTGGGGCTTGGTGGGACATACGCCCAAAAGAGAGTTTCTAGGATCTCAACCCAAGTCACTAAGCTCTTCTTTCTCTATCTCACCACCCAAGAATCTACCCAGTGCAAAAAAGTTTACACTGTACTGTAGATTAGGGGCCTCAAAATCTGTTGATTCCTGGAAAAATCAAAAAGTCAGATTGCACCTGTCGATTTGTTGCATTGTGTTGTCATTGTGCTGCCTTGTGGCCAAGATGACAATTCTGATGCTCCATTAGAGGTTAGCTTGGGTTACTGTAGTCAAGGCCTAAGGACATCAGGTGTCACTAACCAAGGGGGACAAGACAAGGGGCCTAAAACCTGATGATCCCTGGGAAATACACATGAACTGGCTTGCTATTGCGTTGTCTTGTGGCCTAGTATATAACTATGACTCTCCATTAGCGACCAGATTGCCACTGAGCAGCACAGACAGTTTATATTACAGGTTATATTAGTCAAGGCCTAAAGACATAGAGTGTCAGTGACTAAGGCAAGGGGCCTAAATATCTGGTGTTTCCTGGGCTCGCCATCTTACTTTGCTTGCTGCTGTACTGTCTGGTGGCCTAGAAAATATTTGTAACGTGTTGTCTTGTGGCCTAGAATATAATTGTGACTCCCCATTAGAGACTTGCTTGCCACTAAGCAGCACCGTTTCTATTATAGGTTATTGTAGTTAAGGTTTAGGGACGTTGGACATCAGTGCCCTGGTGCCCAAGGTGTTAGTGACCAAGGGCTACAAGGCAAGGGTCCTAAATATATGGTGATCTTCTGGGATATCCAGGTGACTTGGCTGGCTGGTGTGTTGTCTTGCAGCCTACAATAAAACTCTGATCCGCCATTAGAGCAACACCTACAGTAGCTTTGATTACAGGTTACTGTAGTTAGGGCCCAAGGTGTAAGTGACCAAGGCTACAAGGCAAGGGTCCTAAATATCTGGGCCCTAACTCCAGGTGACTTGGCTGGCTGGCGTGTTGTCCTACAGCCTACAATAAAATTATCATCCTCCATTAGATCAGCACAGTATCTTTGATTGCAAGTTATTGTAGTTAGGGCCCAAGGTGTTAGTGACCAAGAGCTACAAGGCAAGGGTCCTAAATATATGGTGATATCCTGGGATATCCAGGTGACTTGGCTGGCTGGCGTCTTGTCCTGCAGCCTACAATAAAATTCTGATCCTCCATTAGAGCAGCACAGACAATAGCTTTGATTACAGGTTATTGTATTTAGGCCTCAAGGTGTAAGTGACCAAGGCTACAAGGCAAGGGTCCTAAATATCTGGTGATCCGGGATATCCAGGTGACTTGGCTGGCGTGTTGTCCTACAGTCTACAATAAAACTCTGATCCTCCATTAGAGCAACACCGACAGTAGCTTTGATTACAGGTGATTGTAGTTAGGGCCCAAGATGTCAGTAACCAAAAGGCTACAAGGTAAGGGTCCTAAATATCTGGCAAAATTCTGGGATACCCAGGTGACTTGGCTGGCTGGCGTGTTGTCCTACAGTCACAAAACTCAGATCCTCCATTAGAGCAGCACAGACAGTAGCTTTGATTACAGGTTATTGTAGTTAGGGCCCAAGGTGTCGCTGACCAAGGGATACAAGGCAAGGGTCCTAAATATCTGGCTATCTTCTGGGATATCCAAGTGACTTTGCTGGCTGGCGTGTTGTCTTGCAGGCTACAATAAAATTCTCACTCTTCATTAGGGCAACACCGACAGTAGCTTTGATTACACGTTATTGTAGTTAGGGCCCAAGGTATCAGTGACCAAGGGATACAAGGCAAGGGTCCTAAATATCTGGGGATATCCTGGGATATCCAGGTGACTCGGCTTGTCTAGAATATAATAGTGACTCTCCATTAGAGACGATGTTACGCAGCGGAGACAGTTTCTATTACAGGTCATTGTAGTGTAGGGAAGTGCTGATTTACCACAAAGTTGCTCTGAACATTGCATGTCTCCTGGAAATCATAGAGCACTCCCTTCTTAACCAGTGATAGTATACTTCCTCCCCCTGCTAGCTTAGACTTGCAGCCCTGTGCTGGAGGTACAAAAAGACTATAAGTAGAGGACAGACTTCCTGCAAGCAGAGAGACCTGAGTACACGGCTTGCTGTCAAGAGCTTTGCTGCTGCCTCCTGTATCCAGAGCCTCACAGTGGAGCCTGGATCATTCCACTGACTACCAGACTGTTCACCTGCCAATTCAGCTGATTGTTCCAAGTGGAGATCATCAGTAGCTGCTTTGGAACTTCTTCTTTACTCCCAGCTTGATGACCTGCATGTACAGTGTACCCCGTGGAGAAGCTTCACCTGTGTGATCAAGTTCTGCACGTCAAGATTGGATCAACTATCAAGATCAGGGGCCCCTGCAGCTTTCATCCTGCGCAGACTCTTTCTCTTGAAGGAATTTGGGTTATAGAGTAACTATATCCTCGGGTATATGTGCACGGACTGACTGAAGCTAGGCCTTTCATAATTACATTAGCTATATATTACACTGCGTATGCTTTATTTCTCTTGTACCTTTAACGTTTGCTATATAAAGTTTATAGTATTACATACCTCCCAACTTCTCAAAACGTGAAAGCGGGACAAGCCATGTCCCCGGCCACACCCCCGTCACGCCCCGGCCACGCCCCCGTCACGCCCCGGCCACGCCCCCCGTCACGCCCCGGCCACGCTCTCCAGCTCCAGCAATGTCGGCTGCCTTCACCCCTGCATGCGGTACGTATCCCCAAACCAGCATACCGCCCGCCCCCCCACCCCCGTGCGCCTGCCCACCCACTCCCATTAACAGTTCAGCGAGCCAGCAAACAGCCTCACTGCCCGATCTAACTCCGCCCCCAACCCCCTGCAGCTGCCCCGGCACCGCCCCTTTCTCTTCCAGCTCTTACGCCGCACAGAGAGCTGCAACCTCCTGCCCGGTGTCCCAGCCGCCGCCGGATTCCGGGACATGTTGGGGCCCTGCGGGACAACGGGACAAGGGCCCCAAAGCGGGATTGTCCCGCCCAAATCGGGACAGTTGGGGGGTATGGTATTATTATATTCAGCTGTGCCAGTGATTGCTTCAAGAGATTGCTGGGAGCAGTAGTCCCTCTGCTCTCAATATATGGTTTTGTTTAGACTTGATCTATTTCCCAGAAAGGTTCCCCGACAGTTACAAGGGCCCTATTCTGGGTGGAGGCACTGCCACACAGAACATTTATCCAACTCTTCCACTAAGCAAAGGCTCAGCCTCATTTTGTTACCAACAGGTCAGCGCCATAGACTGTCTTGAGTGGGGCGTTTATCATCACCCCCCCCCCCCCCCCCAAAACAGCCCTACAGTAGTTAAGGTTTGGGGGCCTTCCGAGACCGCGGCAGAGGTTGAGAAAAATCCAAGTCGTGTCCTCAAGGACGAATACTTCCCAAGACAAATCAGGGATGATAGTTACAGAAAAAAAGAGCACAGAAAAAATATGAAAATGTGATGTCATAGAGGAGAGCGACGTTGTGTGCTGAGCCTAGGGATGCTGAAAAGGTTCGATCCATACAGATGCGTATCTGGACCGTTCAAAGGATCAAGCGTTTCTAAGGTAGAGTTTTGCCCTTTTGCATATCCATGACTATAAAGGTGTTACAAGGGCTACAAGGCAAGGGTCCTAAATATCTGGAGATCTTCTTTGATATCCAGATGACTCGGTTTACTGCCTTGCTGTCTAGAATATAATAGTGACTCTCCATCAGAGACGATGTTGCGTAACGGAGACAGTTTATATTACAGGTCATTGTAGTTAGGGTCCAAGGTGTCAGTAACCAAAAGGCTACAAGGCAAGCGGCCTAAATATCTAGTGATCTTCTGAGATATCCAGGTGACTCGGCTTGTCTAGAATATTATAGTGACTCTCCATTAGAGACGGAGACAGCGGAGACAGTTTCTATTACAGGTCATTGTAGTTAAGGTTTAGGGGCCTTCCGAGACCGCGCCAGAGGTTAAGAAAAATCCAAGTTGCGTCCTCAAGGACGAAAACTCTCCGAGACAAATCAGGGATGATAGTTACAGAAAAAAGAGCACAGAAAAAATATGAAAATGTGATGTCATAGAGGAGAGCGACGTTGTGTGCTGAGCCTAGGGATGCTGAAAAGGTTCGATCCATACAGATGCGTATCTGGACCGTTCAAAGGATCAAGCGTTTCTAAGGTAGAGTTTTGCCCTTTTGCATATCCATGACTATAAAGGTGTTACAAGGGCTACAAGGCAAGGGTCCTAAATATCTGGAGATCTTCTTTGATATCCAGATGACTCGGTTTACTGCCTTGCTGTCTAGAATATAATAGTGACTCTCCATCAGAGACGATGTTGCGTAACGGAGACAGTTTATATTACAGGTCATTGTAGTTAGGGTCCAAGGTGTCAGTAACCAAAAGGCTACAAGGCAAGCGGCCTAAATATCTAGTGATCTTCTGAGATATCCAGGTGACTCGGCTTGTCTAGAATATTATAGTGACTCTCCATTAGAGACGGAGACAGCGGAGACAGTTTCTATTACAGGTCATTGTAGTTAAGGTTTAGGGGCCTTCCGAGACCGCGCCAGAGGTTAAGAAAAATCCAAGTTGCGTCCTCAAGGACGAAAACTCTCCGAGACAAATCAGGGATGAGCGTGACATTTGCGACTGTCGAAGCTGCAAACATCTTGTCACATATCTCTGTCGCTTTGTAGTCCCACGTTCAAAAAAAACCAAACGGCGTCGTCGGGCCAGCTTGCCTGGGGGCCGGACAGATAAAAGGCCGCGGATACGATGGCGAGAGCTTTGCCTGGCTTTGTTCTGCCACTTATATCTCCCCGCAGATTTAAAGCTTTTTTCCCCGACTCTGTTTTGATTAGAATACTTCCATGTAGCCCATTTTACATGTTACCCCCCCTCCTCTCTCCCCCCCCCGTACTCACCCCCCCCCCCCCCGCCCGGCCTGTCAGCCCCTTTCCAGACCACGCTGCAATGTGTCTGAATAATAACCAGCCCTTTGATTTGTGAGATCCACTACAGGTGCACAGAGGCCATTAAGAGCTTCCTACCTCAGCTGTTTTTATTTCTGGACCACGAAAGCAAATAATAATAGTAATAATAAGTTACAAAAAAAAAAAGAACCTTGTGTAATAAATGGCGCTGCTACCGGAGGAGACACAAAAATCTACTTTATAAATCAATTCTCTCCGAGCGCGGAGGAGACACGTATGGAACACGGCAAGGCCGCATCCTGGGAAGGCTTTGTTTTCATGCCGCGGTTTGGCCATTTTGCATATCCTTGACTATTAACGAGCACAGGAAAAGAAATGAACGATGTGATGTCATAGAGGAGAGCAATGTTGCGTGCTGAGCCTGGGGGGCGGTGAGAGGGTTTCATCCATACATATAGTGCATATCTGAACCATTCAAGGGCCGATGTGGAAAGGGGCAAGTGTTTCCAAGGTAGAGTTTTGCCCTTTTTCATATCCTTGACTATAAACAATCACAGGAAACTGATGAACAACGTGATGTCATAGAGGAGAGCGACGTTGTGTGCTGAGCCTGGGGGGCGGTGAGAGGGTTTGATCTATACAGATAGTGGCAGAGATCTGCTTATCTGAACCGCTCAAAGGCCGATGTGAAAAGGATAAAGCGTTTCCAAGGTAGAGTTTTGCCCGTTTGCATATCCTTGACTATAAACGAGCACAGGAATAAAAGATAACAACATGATGTCATAGAGGAAAGTGGCAATGTGCGCTGAGCCTGGTGGATGGTGACAGGGTTCGATCCACACAGATAGTGGCAGAGATCTGCATATCTGGGCCTTTCAAAGGTTGATGTAAAAAGGATCAAGCCTTTCCAAGGTAGGGTTTTGCCCTTTTGCATATCCTTTACTATAAACAAGCAGAGAAAAAAGATGAACGATGTGATGTCATAGAGGAGAACGATGTTGTGTGCTGAGCCTGGGGGGGGGGGGGGGGTGAGAGGGTTCGATCCATACATATAGTGCATATCTGGACCGTTCAAGGGCCGATGTGAAAAGGGTCAAGCGTTTTCACTGTAGAGTTTTGCCCTTTTGCATGTTCTTGACTATAAATGAGCACAGAAAAAGAAATGAACGATGTGATGTCATAAAGGAGAGCGATATTGCGTGCTAAGCCTGGGGGACGCTGAGAGGGTTCGATCCATACAGATAGTGGCAGAGATCTGCGTATCTGGACCGTTCAAAGGATCAAGCATTTCCAAGGCAGAGTTTTGCCCTTTTGCATATCCTTGACTATAAACGAGCAGAGAAAAAAGATGAATGATGTGATGTCATAGAGGAGAACGATGTTGTGTCTGAGCCTGGGGGGGGGGCGGTGAGAGGGTTCGATCCATACATATAGTGCATATCTGGACCGTTCAAGGGCCGATGTGAAAAGGGTCAAGCGTTTTCACTATAGAGTTTTGCCCTTTTGCATGTTCTTGACTATAAATGAGCACAGAAAAAGTAATGAACGATGCGATGTCATAGTGGAGAGTGACGTTGCGTGCTAAGCCTGGGGAACGCTGAGAGGGCTCGATCTATACAGATAGTGGCAGAGATCTGCGTATCTGGACCGTTCAAAGGATCAAGCATTTCCAAGGCAGAGTTTTGCCCTTTTGCATATCCTTGACTATAAATGAGCACAGAAAAAGAAATGAACGATGTGATGTCATAAAGGAGAGCGATATTGCGTGCTAAGCCTGGGGGACGCTGAGAGGGTTCGATCCATACAGATAGTGGCAGAGATCTGCGTATCTGGACCGTTCAAAGGATCAAGCATTTCCAAGGCAGAGTTTTGCCCTTTTGCATATCCTTGACTATAAACGAGCAGAGAAAAAAGATGAATGATGTGATGTCATAGAGGAGAACGATGTTGTGTCTGAGCCTGGGGGGGGGCGGTGAGAGGGTTCGATCCATACATATAGTGCATATCTGGACCTTTCAAGGGCCAATGTGAAAAGGGTCAAGCGTTTTCACTATAGAGTTTTGCCCTTTTGCATGTTCTTGACTATAAATGAGCACAGAAAAAGTAATGAACGATGCAATGTCATAGTGGAGAGCGACGTTGCGTGCTAAGCCTGGAGAACGCTGAGAGGGCTCGATCTATACAGATAGTGGCAGAGATCTGCGTATCTGGACCGTTCAAAGGATCAAGCATTTCCAAGGCAGAGTTTTGCCCTTTTGCATATCCTTGACTATAAACGAGCACAGAAAAAAGATGATGATGTGATTTCATAGAGGAGAGCGACGTTGTGTGCTGAGTCTGGGGGACAGTGAGAGGGTTCGATCCATACAGATAGTGGCAGAGATCTGCGTTTTTGGACCGCTCAAATGATCGAGCGTTTCCAAGGTAGAGTTTTGCCCGTTTGCATATCCTTGACTATAAACGAGCACAGAAAAAAGATGACGATGTGATGTCATAGAGGAGAGCGACGTTGTGTGCTGAGCCTGAGGACGCCGAGAGGGTTCGATCTATACAGATAGTGGCAGAGATCTGCTTGTCTGAACTGCTGAAAGGCCGATGTGAAAAGGATAAAGCGTTTGCAAGGTAGAGTTTTGCCCTTATGCTTATCCTTGACTATAAACGAGCACAGGAAAAAAGATGAACGATGTGATGTCATAAAGGAGAGCAACGTTGTGTGCTGAGCCTGGGGGGCGGTGAGAGGGTTTGATCTATACAGATATTGTCAGATATCTTCATATCTGGACCGTTCAAAGAATCAAGAGCTTCCAAGGTAGAGTTTTGCCCTTTTGCATATCCTTGACTATGAACGAGCACAAGAATAAAGATGTGCGATGTGATGTCATAGAGGAGAGTGACGTTGTGCGCTGAGCCTGGGGGACCCCAGGAAGGTTCGATCCATACAGATAGTGGTAGAGATCTTCATATCTGGACAGTTCAAAGAATCAAGTGTTTCTAAGGTAGAGTTTTGCCAGTTTGCATATCCTTGACTCGTCTAGTGATTAAATATATAACATAATCTTGGGCTCTGTTATCTTGATCCCGAACCCACTCTTCCATGGTTTTCAGTTATATTACACACTACCAGGGCTGGCTTCTGGCCCAACGCCAGGGGCTGCGAGGTACGATCCCCCACAGTAAGTATTTTTCCCTCCTCCCTCTTTATATCTATGCATTGTATGCATGCAGTTTGTCTAGTGTGCTCGTCTAGCGATTAAATATATAACTTAATCTTGGACTCACACTCGTCTATACTTCTCAGTTATATTACATGCTACCAGGGCTGGCTTCTGGCCTGATATAAACCCACTAATGGATCGGGGGTGTAGGAAACAGAACTGGCGGCAGAAGGGCCCTGCAGCAGGTCAGGGTCTCGAATTGCCTTGTGCAGCGTGATCTTGGATGTCACAGTGACGTCAGGGGTTGCGAGGTATGATCCCTCATAATGAGTATTTTTCCCTCCCCCTTCTTTATATCTATGCATTGTATGTGTGCAGTTTGTCTAGTGTGCTAAATAGTGTATTAAATATATAATTTAGGCTCGGAAATCTTGTTCCCGAAGCCGCTTCTTGGTTATATCACATGCTACCAGGGCTGGTGGTAAAGTAAAGAACGGGCCCTGCAGCAGGTCAGGGTCTCGAACGGCCTTGTGCCGCATGATCTATGAGTCTATGGCCAGACAAACCCCCTGCAGTGAGGCTGCTCTGACCTTGTCCATTGTGAGGTACGATCCCTTACAATGAGTATTTTCCGTCCTCCCTCTTTATATCTATGCATTGTATGTATGTAGTTTGTCTGGTGTGCTCATCTAGCGATTAAATATATAACTTAGGCTCGGAAATCTTGATCCCGAACCCGCTCGTCCGTAATTCTTGGTTATATCACATTCTACCAGGGCCGGTGGTAAAGTAAAGAAAGGGCGCTGCAGCAGGTCAGGGTCTCGAATGGCCTTGTGTTGCGTGATCTCGGTGTCCCTGACGTCACTGCGAGGTACGATCCCTCACAATGAGTATTTTTCCCTCCTCCCTCTTTATATTTATGCATTGTATGTATGTAGTTTGTCTGGTGTGTTCATATAGCGATTAAATATATAACTTAATCGCAGTCTCAAGCGGCTGTGTGTCGCGTGATCTCAGTGTCGCAGTGACGCCAGGGGCTGCGAGGTACGATCCCTCACAATGAGTATTTTTCCCTCCTCCCTCTTTATATTTATGCATTGTATGTATGCAGTTTGTCTAGTGTGCTCATCTAGCGATTAAATATATAACTTAATCTTAGTCTCAAACGGCCTTGTGCCGCGTGATCTCAGTGTCGCAGTGACGTTACGGGCTGCGAGGTATACGATCCCTCACAATGAGTATTTTTCCCTCCTCTCTCTTTATATCTATGCATTGTATGTACAGTATGCAGTTTGTCTAGTGTGCTCACCTAGCGATTGAATATATAACTCAGTGGTGGGCTCTGAAATCTTGGTCTCGAACCCACTTGTCTGTACTTCCTGGTTATATCACACGCTACCAGGGCTGGTGGTAAAGAAAGGGCCCTGCAGCAGGTCAGGGTCTCGAATGGCCTTGTGTCGCGTGATCTCGGTGTCGCAGTGACATCAGGGACTGCGAGGTACGATCCCTCACAATGAGTATTTTTCCCTCCTCCCTCTTTATATTTATGCATTGTATGTATGTAGTTTGTCTGATGTGTTCATATAGCGATTAAATATATAACTTAATCGTATTCTCAAGCGGCTGTGTGTCGCGTGATCTCAGTGTCGCAGTGACATCAGGGGCTGCGAGGTACGATCCCTCACAATGAGTATTTTTCCCTCCTCCCTCTTTATATCTATGCATTGTATGTACGTAGTTTGTCTGGTGTGTTCATATAGCTATTAAATATATAACTTAATCTTAGTCTCAAGCGGCTGTGTGTCGCGTGATCTCAGTGTCGCAGTGACGTCAGGGACTGCGAGGTACAATCCCTCACAATGAGTATTTTTCCCTCCTCCCTCTTTATATCTATGCATTGTATGTATGTAGTCTGTCTGGTGTGCTCATCTAGCGATTAAATATATAACTATATAACAACGGGCGCTGCAGCAGGTCAGGGTCTCGAACGGCCTTGTGCCGCGTGATCTCGGTGTTGCAGTGATGTCAGGGACTGAGAGGTACGATCCCTCACAATTAGTATTTTTCCCTCCTCCCTCTTTATATCTATGCATTGTATGTACGTAGTTTGTCTGGTGTGTTCATATAGCGATTAAATATATAACTTAATCTTAGCCTCAAACGGCCTTGTGCCGCGTGATCTTGTTGTCGCAGTGATGTCAGGGACTGCAAGGTACAACCCCTCACAATACATATTTTTCCTTCCTCCCTCTTTATAGCTCTAGCCAAAAATATTCAAGCAATGCCTGCGTTGAATAAACTGCACACGGCTGTCCTGACATCCTCCTCCTCCCTCACCGCAGAAAATGGCGACGGGCCGAAGAAGAAGAAGAAAAAAACTTCCTTTGAAGTAAGATCTTCAGCATAATTCCCCCTAATTACACCCTTAACTCCTCTTGTTATTGAGTCGTCAGTCGGTGGCATTTTCCCGCGCTTGTATCTGGAGAATAATCTCATAATATGTGACAAGCTTACTTATTCTTTCCTCGCAAAGTGCAAATAATAACAGATTTCTCCCCGCGACGGAACATTCTAGTACAAAGGCGAGCGCGCATCTCCCGGACGAGGATTTAAAAGGTGATCTGTTAGAAAAAAAAAACAAAAAGGCGGAGCTGATAAAAACAACATGATAACACATTGTTGTTATTAGAGATGATGCAAGACACGAGAACGCCAGGAACGCTGGGCCCCTTTAACGCCTCCGCCGCTATCGCTGCGTTGGAGCAGAAATATGTCGCGAGGAAAGCGGGGGAAGAGGTTGCGGCATGCAGCGGTCCGCCGTGGGGGTGCAACACAGCCCATTGAGGGCTATTGGCAGGGGATCCCTTGGGTCCCCACTGCCTCAGGTGACTCCCTGGAACCTACTGCGGGTCCACCGAGTAGCTGGCCCAAGGCAGCCCGCCCACCGAGAAGCCGGCCCAAGGCTGCCGAGCAACCAAGAAGACGATCGGAGTCAGCTTACCCGCCCAGCAAGAAGCTGGCCAGAGGCAACCCAGGCACAGAGAAGCCGGCCCAAGGCTGCCGGGCAACCAAGAAGACGATCGGAGTCAGCTTACCCGCCCAGCAAGAAGCTGGCCAGAGGCAACCCGCCCACCGAGAAGCTGGCCCAAGGCTGCCGGGCAACCAAGAAGACGATCGGAGTCAGCTTACCCACCCAGCAAGAAGCTGGCCAGAGGCAACCCATGCACAGAGAAGCTGGCCCAAGGCTGCCGGGCAACCAAGAAGACCATCGGAGTCAGCTTACCCGCCCAGCAAGAAGCTGGCCAGAGGCAACCCAGGCACAGAGAAGCCTTCCCAAGGCTGCCGGGCAACCAAAAAGCAGACCGGAGTCAGCTTACCCACCCAGCAAAAAGCTGGCCAGAGGCAACCCGCCCACCGAGAAGCCTGCCCAAGGCGGCCGGGCAACCAAGAAGACGATCGGAGTCAGCTTACCCGCCCAGCAAGGAGCTGGCCGGAGGCAACCCACGCACAGAGAGGCCGGCCCAAGGCTGCCGGGCAACCAAGAAGAAGATCAGAGTCAGCTTACCCGCCCAGCAAGAAGCTGGCCAGAGGCAACCCACCCACCGAGAAGCCTGCCCAAGTCTGCCTGGCAACCAAGAAGACGATCGGAGTCAGCTTACCCGCCCAGCAAGAAGCTGGCCGGAGGCAACCCACCCACCGAGAAGCCGGCCCAAGGCTGCCGGGCAACCAAGAAGAAGATCGGAGTCAGCTTACCCGCCCAGCAAGAAGCTGGCCAGAGGCAACACACCCACCGAGAAGCCTGCCCAAGGCTGCCGGGCAACCAAGAAGATGATCGGAGTCAGCTGACCCGCCCAGCAAGAAGCTGGCCAGAGGCAACCCCCGCACAGAGAAGCCTGCCCAAGGCTGCCGGGCAACCAAGAAGATGATCGGAGTCAGCTGACCCGCCCAGCAAGAAGCTGGCCAGAGGCAACACACCCACCGAGAAGCCTGCCCAAGGCTGCCGGGCAACCAAGAAGAAGATCGGAGTCAGCTTACCCGCCCAGCAAGAAGCTGGCCAGAGGCAACCCGCCCACCGAGAAGCCTGCCCAAGGCTGCCGGGCAACCAAGAAGACGATCGGAGTCAGCTTACCCGCCCAGCAAGGAGCTGGCCGGAGGCAACCCACCCACCGAGAAGCTGGCCCAAGGCTGCCGGGCAACCAAGAAGCAGACCGGAGTCAGCTCACCCGCCCAGCAAGAAGCTGGCCGGAGGCAACCCGCCCACCGAGGAGCCGGCCCAAGGCTGCCGGTCAACCAAGAAGACGATTGGAGTCAGCTTACCCACCCAGCAAGAAGCTGGCCAGAGGCAACCCACCCACCGAGAAGCTGGCCCAAGGCTGCCGGGCAACCAAGAAGACGATCAGAGTCAGCTGGCCAGAGGCAACCCACCCACCGAGAAGCCGGCCCAAGGCTGCCGGGCAACCAAGAAGAAGATCAGAGTCAGCTTACCCGCCCAGCAAGAAGCTGGCCAGAGGCAACCCGCCCACCGAGAAGCCGGGTAGAGGAAGTCCAACCACCCACTAAGAAGCCGGTCACAGGGAAGGCCACCCACCCACTCATCTAAAAATGTAGTATAAATGGACTTTTAGATTCACCAGTCTGGGAAAGTGCTTACCTTCTTCTTATGCCCTAAAGCTGACCATTCAGTTATATGTGCTAACCACCATCTAAGAGGTTTGTGATTGAATGTCCTACACGTTTCCCCACTTCCGCCTGCTTTCTCAGGGACTTACCTCCAAAAATGGGAGTAAAAATGGACTTTTAGATACACCAGTATGGGAAAGTGCTTACCTAAAGCTGACCATTATGATCCGCTATTACCTTCTCCTACGCTCTAAAGCTGACCATTACGATCTGCTGTCCAAAGGATCGGTCATGTTTCCTACACGTTCCGCCATTCCTCCCACTTTCTCAGGGAGTAACATCTAAAAATGTAGTATACATTGACTTTTAGATACACCAGTCTGGGAAAGTGCTTACCTAAAGCTGACCATTATGATCTGTGTGCTATCCGCTGTCCAAGCGATCGGTGATATTTCCTACGCGTTTCACCATTCCTTTCGCTTTCTCAGGGATTAACATCTAAATGTAGTATAAATTGACTTTTAGATACATCATTATAGTAAAGTGCTTACTTTCCCCTTATGCCCTAAAGCTGACCATTAAGTTATATGTGCAAACCACCATCTAAAGGGATTTGTGATGAAATGTCCTACACATTTCCCCAGTTCCTCCTGCTTTCTCAGGGACTTACCTCCAAAAAGGGGAGTAAAAATGGACTTTTTGATACACCAGTGTAGGAAAGTACTTACCTTCTCCTTACGCTCTAAAGCTGACCATTATGATCTGTGCGCTATCCGCTGTCCAAGGGATCGGAGATGTTTCCTACGCGTTTCACCATTCCTTTCGCTTTCTCAGGGAGAAACATCTAAATGTAGTATAAATTGACTTTTAGATACACCATCCTGGGAAAGTGCTTACCTTCTTCTTATGCCCTAAAGCTGACCATTCAGTTATATGTGCTAACCACCATCTGAGGGGTTTTGTGATGAAATGTCCTACACGTTTCGCCACTTCCTCCTGCATTCTCAGGGACTTACCTCCAAAAATGGGAGTAAAAATGTTTTGATACACCAGTGTAAGAAAGTACTTACCTTCTCCTTACGCTCTAAAGCTGGCCATTATGATCTGTGCGCTATCCTCTGTCCAAGGGATCGGAGATGTTTCCTACGCGTTTCACCATTCCTTTCGCTTTCTCAGGGAGAAACATCTAAATGTAGTATAAATTGACTTTTAGATACACCATCCTGGGAAAGTGCTTACCTTCTTCTTATGCCCTAAAGCTGACCATTCAGTTATATGTGCTAACCACCATCTGAGGGGTTTTGTGATGAAATGTCCTACACGTTTCGCCACTTCCTCCTGCATTCTCAGGGACTTACCTCCAAAAATGGGAGTAAAAATTGACTTTAGATACACCAGTATAGGAAAGTACTTACCTTCTCCTAAAATGCTAAAGCTGACCATTTCAATATGTGCGCTATCCACTGTCCAAGAGGTTGGTGATAATGTTTCCGACGCATTTCGCCATTCCTTTCGCTTTCTCAGGGAATAACATCTAAAAATGTAGCATAAATGGACTTTTAGATACACCAGTCTGGGAAAGTGCTTACCTTCTCCTTATGCCCTAAAGCTGACCATTCAGTTATATGGGCTAACCACCATCTGAGGGGTTTGTGATGAAATGTCCTACACGTTTCACCACTTCCTCCTGCTTTCTCAGGGACTTACCACCAAAAATGGGAGTAAAAGTTGACTTTTAGATACACCAGTATAGGAAAGTACTTACCTTCTCCTTATGCTCTAAAGCTGACCATTAAGATCTGTGCGCTATCTGCTGTCCAAGAGGTTGGTGATAATGTTTCCTACGCATTTCGCCATTCCTCCCGCTTTCTCAGGGAGTAACATCTAAAAATGTAGTATAAATTTACTTTTAGATACACCATCCTGGGAAAGTGCTTACCTTCTTCTTATGCCCTAAAGCTGACCATTCAGTTATATAGGCTAACACCATTTAAGGGGTTTTGTGATGAAATGTCCTACATGTTTCACCACTTCCTCCTGCTTTCTCAGGGACTTACCTCCAAAAAAGGGGGTAAAAATTGAGTTTTAGATACACCAGTATAGAAAAGTACTTACCTTCTCCTTACGCTCTAAAGCTGACCATTATGATCGGTGCGCTATCCGCTGTCCAAGGGATCGGTGATGTTTCTTACGCGTTTCGCCATTCCTTTTGCTTTCTCGGGGAAAACCTGTCCAAGGGGTTGCTGATAACGTTTCCTACACATTTCACAATTCCTTTCGCTTTCTCAGGGAGTAACATGTAAATGTAGTATAAACTGACTTTTAGATACAACAGTCTGAGAAAGTACTTACCTTCTCCTTATGCCCTAAAGCTGACCATTCAGTTATATGGGCTAACCACCATCTAAGGGGTTTGTGATGAAATGTCCTACACGTTTTGCCACTTCCTCCCGCTTTCTCAGGGACTAACATCTAAAAATGTAGTATAAATGGACTTTTAGATACACCAGTTTGAGAAAATGCTTACCTAAAGCTGCCCATTCAGTTATATGGGCTAACCACCATCTAAGGGGTTTGTGATGAAATGTCCTACACGTTTCACCACTTCCTCCTGCTTTCTCAAGGATTTCAAAAATGGAGTCAAAATTTACTTTTAGATACACAAGGAAAGTACTTACCTTCTCCTTACGTGCTAAAGCTGACCATTTTGATATGTGCGCTATCCGC